>JAQIWE010001771.1:0-14770 GCA_034698565.1 Campodea plusiochaeta
GAAAATCTATCGACTATATAAACAGAAATATCTCTTGATCCGTTGGGTCAGAAAATGTCAAACTTTTTGCAAAAATTCTTTAATAATATAAGGTACAAGAAAATCACAAAAAAGAAGAAATTCATTTTCTGCAAGTAACCCTTTAAATGATGATAATAAGACAGAATGAATAACATAAATCAGTATTGATTTTAAATTATACTTTTACTTCTAAAAATAAATTATTTTCAGACATCAGGTTCCAGCAGAGCCACGTCATCAGTAGTGCCAACTGTCTCATTTAGTGCAATGTCTATATCAGAGGAAACAAAGCCTACCAACCCTCCTGGAAGAAACAGGGTTGCCAACCTGATTAAGAAGACTTTACCAGAGTTGAAAGACAATGTGAAAATCGAATCAGTGTTGTCAGCTATTGAAACAGCAGGAATTGATTTTAATAATTTAGATCCTTATCGTATTCGATTACTTGAAAAAGAAGATTTTGGTAATGTGCTGCCACCAATCGATATACGGTTACTTTTAAAAGCTATCAAAGATGAATTAGGAAATGAGGGAACGGAAGTTCTCAACTTTTAAAATTAAATATACATACTGTAATTGCAAAGGCTAATTATATACTTTGTAGTTCTTCGTTTAATAATAATTCAAATGAAACTAGGTTTTATTTTTAAATATTCTAAGTACGCCTATTGACGTCGATTGATGTTCAAATTCATATAAATAAATTATGTTCTATTATTTTTGTGTGTTGGGAAAATATAATCTTTCTTTTAGTTCTTTATGTATAACCTTAAAAACTGAAAAGGACAAACTACAGATAACAATATTATTTCTGAGTAACACTTTAAAAAGACCTTGGTGTGAGCACATGATCAGAGAATAATAAGCAAACTACTTGAAATAAAAGTCTCCCTAACTCGTAAGTTTTAAAGGGACTGGACAGCGAAATAGATTTACTTTTATTTTATTATATTGAGAGTATTAATTGTTTGATTATTTTGGTATAAAAATTATCATCCCACTATTTTCCGTTCATGAGAAATGACGATTGTAAAAACGTGTATGAGAGAAGTTACCTGTGAAGTGAATTTTTTTATCTCTGCATCTAATACTTTCACAACAACCAAATAGCTTTTATTAAATAAGTAAATTTATTTTAAGACTTAACAAAAAAAAAAGAATGATTAAATTCTGAATTATGGCTCACAAGTTATAAGTTCCGAAAGATTTTGGAAATGAGTTTCACAGGTAACTCAGGTTGTTATCTGTGAACTTCAGGTGGGCGTACCTCCAAAATGACTGGACCGATTTTGTCCATTCCTTTTTAAAAAATCATCAAAAAAATTTAGTAAAAAATACTACTAACAAAACTCAAAAAGTAGAAAAATGGCTATCTAGTCCCTTTAAAGTACAAAGTAGGTCAAAATAATTTGAATGTAATAATGCTTTTGTTCTAAAGCCTTCTGACTCTTATTCATAATTATTCTCTTTGAGTGTAATAAACTATTCATTGTCAAATTCAAGCTAATATACTTGCGAATATTTCTAAATACAAAACTGATGCTTATCGCAGGAAAAACATGTAGAATTTTAAGTAAAAGTTGATTAAGAGGAAACTATCACTGAATATTCTTGTTATCTAAATTGATCACATACGTTACATAATTTTAATAGGTTTCAAACTTACGTCGTTAGAATAAAATCCACTTGTTGTAATTTGAGCCTTAATGAAGTTTATTCTAATTGAAATCCTTCACATTGTCATATTGATAATCCAGCAAGTTTCCGACTGTTAGGAAAACTTATTTTTAATTCCAAAAGTACATTTTATATGAGACACCAACTGCCAGATGAATGCAGAGAAATTATATAGATTTAGTTTAATTAAGTGTATTTTCTTTGGCAAAATTTAGTAGTTTATTAAAAAATAATTATTTGAAATGTCGGTTTTGTACATCATATTTATATTACATGATTGTAGGAATTAAAATTGATATACGGTGTTTTGTTTACTATATTTGAAGGAAACTATTATCTTTCTTTTAGATAACCTGATTATTAAACTGAAGGACATACTTCTTGCTTACGTGAAATACTGAGCACATGATATAATGATTAGAAATAAAAGTATATCCGACATATTATTGTATAAAAACAAACTTGAGGAAATTCAGATGCAATAAATAAAATGAGCAGTTATCAATTAATGTTATCCTAGAGGCATTAAATATTTATAAAAAAAATTGGAATCACTACTCAGAAAACATCAGTCTTTTGCAATCCATAATAAGTTTTTATGTTAGTAGAATATTTATTAAAATCGAAGTTATCAGCTTTTGATTCATATTGTTCATAGATTTATTACAGTCGTTCAGCGAATATCAAACGTGCTCTGTGGGGATGTTGGTTAACGGATCTGTAAAGTTGCGCTCAGAGGAGAGAGAAAAAGAAAGAAATTAAGAATTATGTGAAAGAATAAGTGAAATTCAAAATAAATATTTGTTTCTGCTTCCATTCATCAGAGGCACCGACTTTCTGGAAGTGCAAGGATAGCTGCAATCGTTAAAACACGATAATGCGGCAGACCAAGGGGCTTTATTTGGGGGTACTACCCCACCCCCTTTTGAGGTTTGCCTTTTGGAAAAAAATTAAGAAAGAAACAAAAAATAAGGGATACAAGTAGAAAAATGAGAAAATACTCCTAAAACATAGCGAAATTTACATTAAAATGTGGAAATGTTTTTCAAAATATAATGGTTATTTTTACTGAAAAATGTCTTAATATATAGTGATGTTTTATTTTTTATGTCAATTTAAAGCCTGAAGCTGTATTCATAATAAAATTTTTTTTAGATTTAAAATTTTTATATTTTTTTTCTCTTATTTGAGTCAAATTTGATCGTTTTTAAGGTTACAATTCTTATAAAATAATTACAACAATTTCAGAGTGTTAATAAAATTTAAAGAAAAACCCACACAACCGAAAAAAGCGATAGTTTTTATGTATAAATTCACAAATTTCAACAGAAACGTAGTTAAAAAATAACATTGCTATAGGATTTTAGCATGCGCCTCTTGGATTTGTTTAGGGGGCTTAGAGCCTCCAGACATTTCCTGACAAGGTTCCACTTTTCACCTCCTTTTAGCAAGTCCCTTGTTACGAAAATAATTTTTTTATGAATGAATAACAGGTAGTATACGAGTTGAGTTGACGCACATGCTATCTTCTATGTGACCTTGGAAAATGGTTCGATCATTGCGCATCATTGTGCAATAGTAAGAAGTGTATGTACTATACGTATAACTACGACTTGTACTACTGCAGTGTGTATAATATGTAGGCATTGTAGGATATTATTTGCTATGGAGAGAACTAGTAAGTCAGGTTAGGTTAGAATTTTAGAAACAACATTACCTAATTTATAATATACCTAGTTATTAGTTATTGTGTTGTTATTAGTTGTTGTGTAGGAATCCATTCTAATGTAGTATTTATAATTTTCCTTTACAGTAATATGGAATGTTTTGGATGTATATTTTTTAAACCGTTATTTGTCGTCACTATCCATTTGAAAGATAAAAAAGATAATAATTTTGTTACACAAGAGTTTGGATTTTTTGTTTAAACCTGCATTTTTTTCCAGAGGGAAGCTATCTTTTCCAACACACAAATCCCGTTTTACATTCTTTGTTCTCTTTTGTATTCGCTTTCCCAAGAGACCGCTAAGCTGTGTTGGAAAAGATGGTTTCCCGCATGAAAAAATACCCTTTAAGAATCGGTACTTAGAAATAATAATGAAAATAATAGTAGAAAGTCTTATTATAATAAGGTATATTATAATTATGTTACCATTACATAGAAATTAATATACATTTGTTACAACTTTCGACAATTTAACATTAGTGTAATAAAACTTTTAATTTAAATTCATTGTTTCTTTAAAATTAACATGATTATGATTATTTAACTTTTCGTAATAAATAAATAAATAAATAAAATACTCCAGATGACCTAATTACGGTAACAAACTTTTAAAACATAAATAAAGTAATTTCGAGAAACAATGTTATTGTGCATTTTGAAAATTTATAAATAAATTAATTAATTAAATATTTAAATTATGTAATACAATCCATAAAGAATTTTTTCTTTATGAATGAATTGCATTATCTGAAATTTTACTCTAAATAAATGTAGATGAAATTTATTATAATTACAGAAATTAAGATTAAATGAAAGAAATATATATTGATGGGTTGACTATTATGTTATTTATTGTAATATAATTGGGAAAAAATTAGCAAGCCTCGTCAGATTAATTATCATAAGAGGACGAGACGCCGAATAGAAAACTTGTGAATAATTAAAAAAAATAAGCATAATATATGACCCCATTATTTCCTCAAATAATAATCTAAAACGTTGTAATAGATTGCATTAAAAGGAAATGTCCAACTGACTAATTCACATCAGAAAAAAATATGTAAATTTCGATTACAGGGCTGATGACTTCACCGTACATGTTACAATATATCTTGCGCGACAACATAAGAACTATTTCTTGTTAAGAAATGTTGATGTTTTTGACAGGAGAAAGTTTGTTTACAACGTGTTCGCCCTATTGTTTGGGTGTTAAAACTGTCAAACTGTGCTAACTAGAAGTAGGTCTTATGTTTTTGCGCAGGATATATAAAATAGTGTAGTTATTTCTTTGCTGTACTATTACACACTGATAAAATATGGTAAACAATTTAGTAATTTAGAGAACATAGTACTAGTATTTATGATACGTAAGAGCTCAGTCTAAGCTTTTTATATTGAGTAAACTGAAAAGTACTAATTTTAAGGGCATTAATTTTAAATTCATGGTGTTTTTCATGTCAGTTTTCAAAAATAACAAATTGTAAAATAAAAACAAATGTATGGCTGTGAACAGTGGACCAATAATCTTTCATGTTCTGTAAAATGACAGCTGTGTTATTGTATTGTGTGTGTAGTTTTGTACATAATTATTCTAGTCCTTAATTTTAAATTTTATTTATTATATTATTAAAATATAATTTGAGTATTTAATTTGTACAGTATTGTTATTGTTAAATGTGTGTCAGAATAAACAACTATATTATATTTTAGAATTTTTTTATTCAATCTCTTTGTTACCAATGTTAGAAAATATTTGTCTGAATGTTTGTCATTTTATTGAAATAATATATCATTTAAATAATTTCTTAACGAATCAAATTTCACAGGTTGCATTCAAATATTTTCATTTGGGAAAAAGACAAATTTCAAACCTTTTTCCATGTCAGAGACGAACAAGTATCCTGGGGTCATACTACCAACA
Source organism: Campodea plusiochaeta (assembly GCA_034698565.1). Classification (NCBI taxonomy): domain Eukaryota; kingdom Metazoa; phylum Arthropoda; class Diplura; order Rhabdura; family Campodeidae; genus Campodea; species Campodea plusiochaeta. The sequence continues at coordinate 5,346 of JAQIWE010001771.1, forward strand.
TAACTCGTCCTACGTTTTGTGTGCATATCGAGGGGTTCTACACTAAGAAAAGGTTTTTTTTATGAAATAACGGATATCAAGCAAAATCAGGCTGTTAGAATTTGCTTGATTTCGCTGTGCTCAAGCAAACTCGTACACAGATTTCGCAAGTGCGCAACGTGTCGGTGCATATAGCATATATACGAAATAAAAAATTATTTTGTGGGATTATTGATTCAAAAACTGCTTTAAATCAATAATCCCGCACTTCAAATGACCTTTTCATATTAGAAAAATAAATTAACAAGTTTTCAGCTAGTTCAGTAAAGACAAATATATATTAACCCATCAAGAGCTCAATAACACATATTTATACGCATCATATTAGGAAGTCTTGGCCCACCGATCATATGGATAGGATCTTTTCTCGATATAGTCACATATTTTAAGAGGAAATAATTCATATTTCTCGTTGATAACATAAATACATTTATTTCGGCGAGCATTATATATAGTATTTAATAAGAAATTCCTGAATTATATGCTGGAGATGAAACTGCAGCTCGCCAGCTCCTATAAAATCTGCAGCAACTAGAAAGCTTAAAATCAGATAATCAAGTCAACCTTCTTCACTCATCGTCTACCTCATTTATTTTTTCCCCACCCTCTTATAGTCTTAAAACATTTTATACCCTCTCACTGATTATTGTGTAAGGTTTTTATTGTTCTGTGATGATGAAGATCTTTTTTTGTTTTATCTCCAATTTCCATCTCAAGGACGAGACGTAAAAGATCATTGGCCTCAGCACTGATGCATCCGAAGACCAAACAAGTGTACCTATATAGTGGTGAAATAAGATCAGATCTCCACCCTAAGACGCTATAGAAGCTGCTACTATACTACAAAGAACGAAATATTTAGATCGTAGGATGATGATATGACAAAATGTATTAAATTATAATAAGGTGGACATGCGATTTTATTGCTTGATTTCTTTTGACATGGATATAATTAGAGAACCTGACGTTGTGTTAATTCACTAAAGAATTTTATTTATATAAACCAGCAGCGTATATTATCAATTGGTTGGAACTCAATTGACTGGAATCCTAATATTGATGAAGCTACCTGAGCCTGGAAAATGATTTTTTGTCCTCAGTTCTCTGGTGCCCCCTATGTTAATATTTGGTGAGGGATTCTGCTTTTCAGAGGTGCCCCAATTAATCAGTTCACTGACCTAATTATAGACGCAACATTCGTAACTGAATAAATTAACTTCCAATTTCGATTTTCGATAATTTATGAGACTACAACTCTTCGATTTAAAGGAGTATTTTTTCACAGCGGGAAGCCATCTTTTCCAACACACATAAGCCGTTTTACTTTCTTTGTTATCTATTGTACTCGTTTACCCAAGAGACCGTTAAGCTGTGTTGGAAAAGATTATTACCACTGTGAAAAAATTCTCCTTTAATAGAAGTTCTAGAACTGCTCTGCAACTCCATAATACAGTGGTAAATACTGTTGCACCAATGAAAAATAAGATGGGGGTCTCTGCGAAAAATAAACAATAAATTCCTTTACTGATTATGTTACCGTGAGAGCCATATAAATATCATCGGGTCCTGTTAAAAATCATGGTGATAGAATCAATATAAGATGGTTACACAAATTTGGTTGTGATACGAGATTGGTAAATCCATAAATGAAACAAAATCTTCGTCAATATTTTACCGAAGATCCTTCACTTTTATCAAGAATGTATGAAATTTTATACTGTCTTGATAAAAGTGAAGGATCTTCGCTGAAATATTGACCAAAATTTTGTTTTATTTATGGATTTACCAATCGTATCACAACCAAATTTGAATATTATTGAATCCATGTCTCTGAGATGTAACAATAGAGGATGCTTATAACAATTTGAATGCTGTGTCAATATTGCGTTCACATTGCCATTATTATTTCAAATAATTTAATCTATAATCTCTTAGATATAACAATCAAGAGCAGATATGTAGCATTTACAGAAGCTCATTCAATTTTAAATCAGAAAATAATTACAAGAAACAGAAATTTAAGATATTCCTCAAATAGGAAACCCAAATACATTAAAAATGAGGAGATTCCATGCAAAATAGTATTAATCCACCATGAGAACTCTGTCTCACATAGAAAATAATCTTCAAATCCCACTACATTCTAAATGAGAATCCTCAATCTAATTTAGCCCCACCCTATAACTTTATCACTTCTTGAGTTGTTTATTACACTGCGAAAAGCAAGCAGGGTCCATCAAGAAACATAGTAAGTAAGCGTGTGAAAAATTCGCTTTTTTTCTTTATCTTTATAGCGTGTTGGACAAGTCCGTGGATCTATATTATTATAAATTTAACAAAAGTGGTCGCACGTGCAAACAATTATTATGAAGCATTATTATTTTATCCAGTTTTATAAAGACTTGTGCTGCTGATGTACTCTGATATCTTACATAAGTAATTCTGGTTGTTCCAAATGGCGAATTACGGAGTTAATGGGAGTAAATCGTAAAGTGATTTTTTGGAGAAATATTAAGGCATATTATGTCAGATATTTTGTAGATAAAATTATGTTTAAAAGATATGGGATTGCGAAGGCGTAGGGTGTCTGACGAGACCTGGTAGGTCGAAACGCGGTTTCGCCGCAGTCACATATGCCTACCCGTTCCAATCGCCCGTACCCCCGATTGTGGGTATCAGCAATGGGTCTAAACCACCCGACTGTTGCGTTTAAATTCCTCTAATATTCAGTGTCGTATATTTCCATTTGATATTTACATTAATCATCTGAGATTTGCCAGTCTTTGACTTTCTTACCAATTTAATATATAGGAGTACTTCTTATTTTTATTGTGTTTTGTTCATGTTAAATCTTATTCTGATATTCCCAAAACCTCTCACCCCAAAGTTTGAAAACACGTCTTCTTATCGTAGATTTACCCATGGTTACTTATTCTTTATGGTATACGGTATTAGGATTGTATACTTTGATACGAAAGTATATATATTTTTATTATTTTATAATGTATTTTCCTATAGTACTTTGCTCAATCTCACAACTCCCCAGATATTATTAGTATGATGGAAATTTATATTTGTCTCAATAACAATTTCATTTATTAGACTGTAGTCATCTTCTGAAATTCGCATGTAATGATTTTGTATCTCTTCCAAAAAATATATATATTCATGCTTTTAAAAACATAAAAATAACATAAATACAACATTTTTACAACCCCCGAAGCAATAAGGATTGACTCATCATAACACCCATAATTAAATTACATTCAATTGCAATTTTATCAGATCAAAATATAGTACTAGCAATAAAATAATAATTTTACACCACCACCAGTATTGTAACGGTTGTAGCGTAACCACTATACCATAGTAGAGTATTTGAATGGTGTATTATCGTAAAAAAGGAGTGGGAAATTCGAAATACATCCGGTCATGCCCCCCTCCCCCCGTCTCTCTTACAAATGTGTACGGCGTCACTCCTAAATTACCAAATGCACTTACGTTCAGGCAAACAGGGTGGATCAGGGTGGAGGGTGTATATGGGGAAAAACTGGTTTTAAAAAACTTTCGTGGATTTTATAAAAGAGTCATTTGTAGTTTTATTGTTTTTGAATTTGTTTTGGCGTGTTACTCGAGCTGGGAAGTTATTGTCATTCCCTCAGTGGTAAATTTATAGGGAAAACATTATTGAATTTGTCTCTTTATTTCTACTAAAGAAAATGTACATAATCATAGCGAATAATTTACATTGATATGACAGAAATTATATATTCCATTTGTGTTACGCAGCTTTGTCGCCAGTATGTTGGGGTTTGCCAGTTTATAGTCACTATTGGATTGATATGGTAGAAACGCAGGTATTTTTGAATTTGAGGAAACATTTTTAAAGGCCCATTATTTTTCAGCGGGAAGTCCTGGTTTCCAACACAGATTAAAGGCCCTATGAGAATAGAGTACAAAAGAGAACAAAGAAAGTGAAACGGGACTTGTGTGTTGGAAAATGGGACGTCATGCTGAAAAATATTACAGGTCTAACATTATTAAACCAAAGAATAATTTCGTTAAGTCTTCTTCTTTGAATTAGTAAACTTTTTTTATATATGAATCCTGGAAAGTTGTGGGTAAGTTTTTCCTATAGAGCTTGAGTTTGTCATTTGATTCATTGAATCACTGGTTTACATCTCTTGCATTCTCAGGTAAATCGTATAGAATACTCGTAGCATTTTCTGGTTATCCGGAAATTATCGAATTTTTATGGTGGTTTTATATTGAAGTGCAGATGAAGGCAGTTCACCATTTGTAGGATTAAGGGTACCAAATAACCCGACTGTTTAATCCTGCGGTATTCTCATATTCACTAATTTAGCATAATACAATAAATTTTGATATCAAAATTAATAATGCCAGTGATATTTCCCAAAACTTCTTCCATCTACCATGATTACTAAATTGATGTAATCTTGTTTTGTAAATGTTTTATATGCCACCCACACATAATGATGAGTGCTGCGTTTGTCGAAAATCTCACTACCAATCAGAAAAAAGTCTTGACCAATAATAATAATAGTTACAATATGTCGTCAAACTAATATTTAAAAAAAAATAACGAAAACATCTGTTTCTGCTAATTTCAAACCTAAATCTGCATTTCTTTCATTCTCCTGTTGGTGCTGGTCATCTGCATATACTTTTAAATCGCCATAATACCGAACGGAAGTATCTTTGTGAAGTGTTAAGTCATGGTTGGTGAAATTGAAGTGGTATAATTACAGGAAATGTAGGGTACATTAGTGGCTTCAGTACTACTCATCATTCCTTTGGGTTGGTCAACTTTACACAGTCATCTCTCGTATGGTGACCATGATATAAATTTGAATGTTGTAATTAATAGTAATTATTGTGACAAGGGGAGAAGAGGGGTAGGTTTGAGGTAGCAATGGTAGTGAAATATTTGGTGCTAGATATTTAAATAGTAATATCATACTATATAGATGGAAACTTCTTGGTTCATTCAAAATGTAGTTTTAATGAAGGGGTTTTGAAACCAAACACTTTTCTTTAAAAAAAATGCAATATATTTCAGAACCTACGTGGTACCGTCATCAGGCAAATAGATTTACAAAAAATGTTAACAGGGAATGTGAACAAAGGATAATAACAATGATAATCTTAAAATTCAATATGAAAGGCTCAATTCAGAAATATCATAGAATATCATACTGTTTAAAGATCTTACATAATTTTTAAAATCTCTCTGCAGTCAGCTACTTCTGTTTTTAACAGTACTGTACATGAACTAATCACGCCTTTCAATATAAAACTCAATATAAGAACAGCAGCTTGAATTGAATAAAGGCAAAAGAATGAAAAGATGGTTTCCGCTATTCTTTGTTTCATCAAGTTAAAGTAACTGGGAATTGCTGACCAGTTAGGTTTCAGGATTTTAATTTCCATAAAGTTCCTTTTTTTAGAAAAATAGTATTCACTGTAATTTCCTTGTAATTTTTTTCGAATGTTTGCGGTTTCCATAAATACTTTGAAAAGATGCAATGAAATTTTTGTTACGGTACGAAAAACGTAATTATGATGAGAGAAAAAAGAGGAAAGAAAGAATGAAAGAGAAATGTAACAAAAATAATCCAATGTTGAAGTCTGGCCCCTCCAAACGCTTTACATATGCATGATACCATAAATAACTGTTGTATCATTTGAAGAATACTGTCTATCTTAAAACTCAAATTCCAAGTCCTTTAATCTGTTAATCCCAGAAAACTAAGCTACATAAATAGTATAGTTTGCTTGTAAGGTTTGTCAAAATGGAGTAATAAAGACCAATAAAGAACTGTCTATATAACTGGTAATATTTCGATATTTTTGTAATATCATTATCAAACAAAGTATTTACCTTATGATATTACATAAATATCGAAATATTACCAGTTATATAAATTTTTATTGGTCTTTATTGCTCCATTTTGACAAACTTTACAAATATGAATCACAGACCTACCGGTATGAGCTTAAACTAGCTATAGTTTGCTCTAAATATGTATTTCGAAATTTGTATTAAAATATTTACTTCAGATCTTATTTGTAGTATGGATTTCGGAAAACTCCACACTGTACATCAAGTACTAATATTCAGAATCTATGTCATACGAAAAACTCTAATGCCCACCATAATATGATATTTTATACACCTTTATGACCATGAATGAACGCGGTGAAGCTCCTTTTAGTTCTGACATTTAATACTTTTGCTCCCAGCTTTATTCGTACACAGAAAGGATTTAGACAGGTATATAAAAGATACAGAACACCTGTGTGAAACCTACCTTTTGTCAGATGGATGGTAGAAAAGTAGAAGAAAACAGGTTCCTCTATTTTTAAAAAGTATGAATGGATTGTAAAATATATCCCGTAACTTTCATGACCTGCTAGTGTATATTTGATGGATTTTTGTATTTGGTTGAAATTGGGATTGAAATGAAAAAATGTAAGAGTTGAGTATCTCTATGAATTAATAGTACCACCAACTATAAATGAATAGTACCACCAACATAGGCTTATAAATTCGTGATTTTATATTATTGTTTTTAAAATTACTAAAAATAACGTTCAACTTAAATGAATTTTTTTTTTTTTTTAATTACTAAAAATAATGTTCAACTTAAATGACCTGACCTGATCTAAATTTTTAAAAGTGAATATTTATAAAGATGTCATTAAATATTCGAGCTCATTACTCATTAGCCACTTAGTGATCGTTTTCAGAGTTCCAGAGTTTACCCAAAGTTTCCAACTTTTTGGCGAACACCTAGTTGAACACCATTTGTACACTGGATTCGTCAATTTTCTAATAATAATCTACAACAGTGTTTTATGGAAATCGAGGGTTGAACCACTTCACAAAAATACGTACTCCGAATTTCGATATTCAATCGAAGTTCACTAGTGTTCAGGAAATTTGTACACAGACGATGTTAATGACTGGTTCACTCCTCGATATATCTTTTTACCATTTCGAAAATTCTGAAAAAGTCTTTCCTGAAAGTATATATAACTTTTATGAACGACCTTTTCAGAATTTATTAGGAAAAGACGGAGGAAACTTTATTTGAACTCCTCCGTCTTTACCTGATAAATTAAAACATTAATAACCCTTCAAATTTGGCTCTGTTAAGATTGGTAAATCCATAAATGAAACAAAATCCCTGTCAATATATCAGCGAAGATCCTCAATCAAGACTTGATAAAAGTGAAGGATCTTCGCTGAAATATTGACAAAGATTTTGTTTCATTTATGGATTCACCAATCGTAACAGAACCCAATTTTGAATAGTATTGAATGTCTCTCCGATGTAACATTAATAACCTTCTTACTAATTTCACTCACCATAAAAAAACTGAGCAAATCAACAATATATAAAGAATGCTAACAATTTACAAGAAAAAGCTAAACCTACCCTCATTCATCCAAAACTACCCCACATGTCTGAACGTAAGTGTGAAAGGAAATGTGATAATCTGTTGTTGTAGAAGAAGAGTGGAGTAGAGCTCTTCAGAGAGCGTCCCTTCCCCATACTCATTCGAACAGCTGCTATATACAAGAGAGGAACAAACCATAAGACTTCAGCGGAAAAAAGGTAAGAGACAGTTTTATTTATTTTATTTGTTTGTATGATTTATTTCTGATATTTACATTGAGTTTGTCTTATTAATTTTTATTGTGTGATTAGAAAGTGGTAGAAATTATTTTTGAAAATTAATTTGTGATTTATGGTGTTTTGGAGGTTAATATGATTATTACCAGGAAGCGGTCGCTTTCTGTTATTACTTTTATTCCATGATTTTTCATGAGTTTTGTTCATTGAATTATTGTAAAAATATCTTCTTTTCTTTTGGAAGCAACCAATTAGTATTTTAAATCTTGTTTTAACATTTTATCTTTGCGCGCCATCGAATGTTTGACTACAGGTATTGCTGTTGCTGTTAGTGCTATAGTATGCTATTTAAAGTAACTGACGAAACTATCCGTTAATAATTTTTATTAAGATTGAACACAAAAATATACTTGTATAATTTGAAATAATCATTTTCCGGAAACAAGGTAACTTCAAAACTGGAAATATGATTCACGATTTGTGCAAATGTTTTTGATACGATCATGTTCATGGTTCACGAAATGTAATTCCTGTCATTATGCTAACGTTGATATACATAATTCTCTAAGTAAATATAAAGTAATAAATTGTACACATGTACAGAAACGTAAAATATGCTCTGGGTTTGGACACTTGCGAAGTTCGGCACGATTGACGCTTATTCGCGCTTCCCTTACTTCCTCTTTCTGTCTTTCGGTTTGAATCTTTTGAATTGTCTGACATCCTTTGAATTTCTTCTGATTTCTTCATTATTATTTAGAAAATGCAAATGATTAGAAACTATTAAAAAAAGTGAAAATGCACCTATAAACAATAAATTTACACCCTTACAAAGCCTATTTGAAAATTGTTTGTGCTTCTAATAAAATAATTGAAAGTTAATTTTTGTAGTTAACGTGCTTGTGTATGTAATTATTTGAAATAAAAAAAATTGATCGGTTATAGGGAAATGTAGATTAACTTCCTCAGTTTCTTATTTTCTCACAATTCAAAATTCATAACCCAAACGATTAAAAACGCAACCTGATTAGCAAAATCTACCATCTTCACAAATCTAAACCATGTAACTCAATCTTTGCGGCTCATCTCTCCATCCAAAACATCTTGAAGAATTTTTCCTTCTCCCCAAATTTCTTCATCTTCCCAATTCCCATGCTCTTTAGGGGGCAAACTACCCTTGAGGGAGTATACAGCGCAGGGGGATTTAACCCCGTGACAAATATATTCTGAGTTATAATAGCAAGGGTGAAAGATACAAGTGTGTCGTAAATATAGGGGAAAATGTGGAGTGCAAGAAAAGAAATTTTCTACGGAGAGGATTTTGTATAACAGAAACCTCAAATTGTAAGTCAGAAGACATGAATTCCTCCAACTTTTTTTAGCAGAATTCATTGTCACAAAATAATTCCGTATTTATTTGGGGTAATACAGAATTTTACAGCAACTTATACTTTCTTTAGTCTATGAAATGAGAAAACTGTTTTTTGGCTATGAAATGAGAAAATTGATTATAAAAAAAGATTTTTTAATAGTATCACGAAACTCCTCATATTTTTGTAGTTGCAGTAAAAAAGCTATCATATACATAAACGAGAAGTCTACCTGCGTCCTGGACACTAAAGCTAGCTCTCTGATTGGTCTACCTGCGTCTTGGACTATGAGCTCTGTTAAAAGGGGACTAAGGTCCTCCATCAAAAATTTAATTTTACATGTGCTATTTCC
>JAQIWE010001772.1:0-14768 GCA_034698565.1 Campodea plusiochaeta
TGGAATTATGAAAAACTGGACAGTCAAATACAATATGTTTGAAATCTCTTAATACATTTTGATTACATAAATTACACATTTGTATTGGATGATCTAGAATTTTCTTGATGTTAAAAAACAATGGACCTTTAAATTGCACAACCAAAACATTTGGCATTACGGTAAACTCGCAGGACCTAAAAAATACTATCTACCCAATGATACGGTTATTTCGTTTTAACCCCCTTTCCCCCTATACCCCCGATGAGTGCGATGCGTACCCCATCTGTTATCTTTATACATTAACTCTGGTGTTCTCCTCACTGTCAAATGCGGAAGGGGAAAAATCAAAATCAGTACCGTGATATATGTAAAAAGCGCCATTTTACCAAAATTCACGCTCCATCTGTCTCATGTTTCACAACAGAAACACGTGTATCCACCTACTGTCAGTTTTATCAACTAATGCAATCACATTTTACGCTAACGAAAACTTTTGATAGTAGGGTGGACAGAAGTTCAATTATTTGACCAGGACTTTTATAGATAAATTGCGAAGTTGTGGAAAGAGAGTACCTTTCAAATTTTAAATGTCCATTATTTTTCAGCAGGAAGTCCCGATTTTAAACACAGATTAAAGGTCCCTTGAGAATCGAGTACAATAGAGAACAAAGAAAGTGAGACGTGACTTGTGTGTTGGATAATGGGACGTCATGCTGAAAGATATTACAGGTTTAACTTTTCCTCAAATTTATTATATAGTTATTGGAATGTATAAGAGAACTTTCTTATTGATTTGTAAATAAAACTTGTAGTTTTTTTTTCAGCATGACGTAGCGTTTTCCACACAGCTTATCGGTCCCTTGAGAAATCGATAGAAAACAAAGGAAGGAAAACGATGCCGTGTGTTGGAAAATGCTATCTAAAAACTACATGGTTAAGTTAAATAAATAATGAACTTTCTAAATGAAGATTTTTAGAGATCAATCATCGATTAAATGCTGGTAGAAATTATAAATTGAAAGAAGCAACATTTATTTTAAAATTCAAAGAAAAACTGATAAATTAGTTATTAATCTAAATTCGAAATAACCCAAGTGAAAGGATGATGAATGTGATGTAATAATGACTAAGAATATTTGGAATTACATAATTGTAGAACAAGTCGATCATACTGATTACATAAATGTTTAATTTGGAAAATTTACTTAAAGTTACATATAGTTTCACTGCTTATAAAAACATAACAAATTAGCATAATCGACAATGGTATTGTCCCGATAAGCAAAATTCACCCGCAACCCTAACCCTATACGAAGTAACCTAATGATGCGTAAAGCGATTTGAATGATATGATAACTCTCCCCCCCCCCCCATTCCTCCCCCTACATTGGGACTCCATTAAGGACAAATCTCAAATCCTTTCAAATTTAACTAAAGGGGGGGGGGGGTATATATTATTGAATAGGGTCCAAGTGTGTAAAGTATATGGGTATAAGCTTCAGGGTATAGAAAAGGGGGGTGGGTTTTCATACCCCTACGAGGAGGGGTTCAGATTTGTGTAGTTATGGGTTTGTGACAAAAGGGTCATTTTTATGGAAAAACCTATAAATGGTTTTGGAAAAATTACAATCGAACTTAAAAATATTGTGTGTGTTTTTACCCGAACTCATAATAATTTCATTTCGCTTTTGGTTTATATTTTGTAGGAAAATTTCTTTGTTTTCTATTGTACTTGATATCACAGGAGAAAGATAATATGTGTAGGAAAATGACTCCTCCGGCTGATTCGACACACACATTTAAGGCATCTGGTGTTTTCCACAAGGTAGCACAAACCGACCTGCTTAATTTCTCTGCCTTACGAAAATATGCAAATTATTCGCTGAAAAACAAATATCAGAACACATATCTATTAAGTAGTAGCAAAAACGACTTAAAAATAATGCAAATTAATCATTTTATTTATATATCAGCAGTTGTCTTGTTTTAGGCCACGCTTGCTCAGCTACCTTACAGCTTATTTTCTTGCATTTTATAAGGTGAATATATCTAGGTTATCAAAACAATATGATTTATTTATATCAAGAAGGCTAATATTATGTTATAATATATCAGAAAGTCAATTTAGCTTCAGGTAACTCTTTAAAGAGAAGACGTACATGAAATGAATAATATTTACAACTGGTACATTATGTGTTGTTTTGTAAGACACTACTGGATTGCCTTTCCTTTTACTGTATTAATAAATAATACAACATGTCCAGGGGTGATTTGAATTTCATGTGGCATGTTGTAAGGCGTCATTCGTCAAGTCTTATAAAACAGGAATTTGACTGAAGTTGATGGTGTGTTTAATGTGTAGAGGTAATTGGATGTATTCACATTTGGGCTACTTACAGGACTTTCAAAGAATAGCAAAACTTTCTTGACGGATATGGGACTTTCAGATTATGTAAAAAGACTTTCGAGAACATTGTGAGAAGCTTATATATACTTGTAGCTTACATATATACTTGTAGCTTACATATAGCTTACATATTTTATATACATTTTTAATTAGTACTTTCTCTTGACAAAAGAAATTTATGTCTGTATGCATTGCTGTTGATGCTGTATATATGATGAAGCACTGCAACTGAGTGCTCATTATCAAAGGCAATGTGTATTTTTAATTTTGTCCATGAAGCAATTTTAATGCTTTCCGGTCAGTCTATGTTCATAAATTAGCAATTCCAAAATTTCTGCTTTTTTAAACGTCAACAGAAACCCATCTGTTTTTTCATTAGAAATAAGCATATCTTCATTCGAGTTATTTAAAATATTGGAAGATATTTGTTTATGATCATTTATCTCTCGATTTTGATGAAATAATAAAGAAGCCATCATAACACATTTTTCCTGTCTATATTACACAGAACCCCATTATTTCGGACAAAAAACTATCATCGCTTAACAAACACTTAAAAAAACTCCAGTACTCCACTTTATCATAATGTAGGAGCATCCCTCATTGTATAACATGTTACAAAATGCTTACAAGCAATAATAAAGTACCCCCCACCCCCACTCCTATTTCACCAAAGGCGAGAGGGGGTCGAGCGCGAATACATACACACAACCTAAATGCAAATTACCTTGAAAAGAGCGTGATATGTACTAAATGCAATTAAGGGGGGTTCATACATACGCACTTCATTTTAATAACTTACTTCCTTTCTGCTAAATAGGGTTTATAAAAGCGCCCTTCAAAGATATTCTCGCTGCGTTTCGTATATATTATGAGTGATGCTTTAATTTCTATGCTTCATTCATGTTGTGTTGAGTTTGAAATTCGTATCAAACGTATGAAGGCATTTGACAGTTTAAAGTGGTGTTTTGTTTATGGTCTAATTGGGGTGCTTCAGTCAAATAGGGGTGTTTTGATAGTTTTGAAAGGTCTAATTTAAATAATGAGTTGGTTAGTCCAGCAGCTATTATGTAGTATTCCTATAAGTTTTAAAGTTGACAGTAGATAAAAAAGGAAGTTATTATTAATATATAAAGAATACGCTTTATTATTATTTTATTAATTTATCAAAACAGTCCATAAAATTAGATAATTATTGGATATACTTTTGGATCAAGTGAAGATTATTTTGAGAGTTATCTCACTGGGCTCAGGTATCACATACCTGGAAAATGGAAATGGAAATCATCTACTTACAAATTCAAAATTCTCTATTTCAATTACTTCTACAAATATTATTTTCCGGAAATACTTATCTTTTGGCGGTAATGGGGTATTTTTTTCCTGCGGGAAGTCATCTTTTCCAACACAGCTTATCGGTCTCTAGGGAGAGCGAGTACAATAGAGAACAAAGAAAGTAAAACGGGATATATGTGTTAAAAAACATGGTTTCCCGCTGGAAAAAATTACACGTTTAACAAATAACAATTCAGAAACTAATTCTCATAACTAATGAAATTATTTCACAATGACATTTTTTAACTTTGATTCAGTAAAATCAATGTTTTTTTTTTCAGCCAGTTTAATGAATTTTGTTATAGTATCCGAAATACATTCACTCCAAAAACAGCACGTGACAACTAAATCAACATAAAAGTGATAAAATACCAAAATCAAAGCACTAAAGTATAACCAAAATACTCCTACTTATCGCTACCAAACCACTTAAACCGGCAGAAAACCCCATAAAAAAGAACTCAATAATATTTCCCTATTTCGAACCCTAACTTTTATACAATACTCTTTATCTCTAAGACTTTTCTATCACACACAAAGCATTCCAATAGTACCCAAATAGGTTATTGCATGTATACATATATATCGCATAAGATTACATTACCAAGGAAGTCGCAGTTTTTCACAGTCAGAAGTCCGGGAAATACCAATCAAGCACGCATACCTCATGATACGAACTAAGTAGAATTGAAGTCATTAATTCCAACGCTAAAAGACGTGCTGATAGAGATTAGAAATCGAAGTAGAGCAATCCATTAAACAGTGTAATTATATATAGGGCATTTAACTATGCTGTATTCGGCTTGATTTCTATATGTTTCGGCGTTATTAATAGTTAAATTGGACGGATATTGGGTTGGTTTATAATGTTTGTTTGACAAATTAGGACGGTCTAATGGGGTTGTTATTATTATCTGAGGTGTATGGAATAGTGATTAAATTGAATGAGGCATAATTGGAATGTTGTAATAACGAATGTTGTGTTTTCAGATCAGAATAAACAATATACAGAAGATTCGGCCAGTTGATTTTGTCACCAATCTTTTTCAAAGAGAAATAACTACAACAAGTTCTCGTATCGACCATTTGGCTATATCATTAATGTACAATAACACAGTAAATCAAATTACTGTCAACTTATTAGTGTCAAATGATTAATTACGGTAAATTGGTACTGTACTAACAATGTTGTGTGAGGTCATGTTTTTGAAAGTGCGTAGTAAATATGAAACCTAATAACGTAGGTCAGACCAGGAAACCAGAGAGTAATTGTAATGTTTTATACGTAGTAACTACATGTAGACAAACCACATAAAATATATTTATTTTTCTCCAAAATACTTTTAAAAATATTATAAAGATATATGCTGTACGGTAATTTTATTGATGATATTTGTACCATACAATAAAGTTGACCCCTACAGACTCCTTGATGGTTTTTACCAAATCAAGTAATTTTCTAGATAGCATTTATAACTGCAAATGCAAAACAAAAAATATATCCAGTAAAAGTCTGCCTTCCATTATATAAAACAAATACTATTCAAAAAGTGAATGACCTTTATCAAAATTAATATCGAATTCATTCATCTATATGATATAGTCTTTTAATTTACATGCCAAAGAGTATTATTGGATATTTCCCACAAACATTTTTCCATTATTAACTCCAGATCATGCACTGTATGATTATTGGTTCAAATTCAGGATTGCCAGAAATCACTAAAACGTACTGGCTATTAATGTAAGTGTATAGAATATTCCTGCAATAGATTGTGTTTCAGTAAAATATAGTACTTTCCAAAGAATACCTGCTTACGTATAGGAATATTGTTTACGTATAGGGATACAGTAAATTTTTAAATTATGCATATACTAAAATAATTTTCAATTCTACAAGCAATTGTCGTTCATACAGACATACTTTTGGCTAATTTTCCCATTCAGCTATAAGATAATATAAACATGGCCATGATTCCCTTTGAGCATAATTACACTACATATCGAAGTAATGCAATTTTGGTAAAAGAAAATGTTCTTGAATTTTTAGACAATAGTTCCTGTTGATTAGAAACGATTCGATTAGAAACGATTTAAAGTTATATTTATAGAGCAAAACCGCCGTTAACACAGGTCTTAGTAGAGATAATATTATATCGTAATTTGGCAAAATCCTTACTAATTTCTATATGACGCGTCAAATATTATTTTGAAACTATGTTGAAGTCCAATAAGAGACGTAAGGTGAAAATCTTTTTTGTAGACACTGTCGTGAATAACAGCGGTTTATAGGTTCATAGAATTTATTAATATGTTTATGGCCTATAATGTGACATTAAGAAATAGAGTTTTCGTATTTATATCAAGAAGTTATATACATAGGAAAAAAACTGTTACCCAAGTGGGTTATATAGGGTCATTTGAATCACTGAATCAGTTGATCACTCAAGTTATTAAATTTGATTTAGCCCGTTAAATTCATCTGCTTCTATCCTTTAGTGTAATCTTTAATGAGCAATAGAAGGCAGTTCCCCAGATGAGGGTTGCTTACATCAGCTTGGATCAGTGGGTCACATGTATCACTTATGATCATTTGGATCATTGAGGCAAAATATATTTGACTCATTTTATCACTACGTCAAAATCTAGACCATCTGATCCCTTTAATTTTTTTTTCCAGAATCTATAACTGTTGCTTATCTTCATCTAATCTATACCATAAAAAGCATCGTAGCATGCTGAACCACTCGCTCTAAATTAAACTCTCTACAAACACATAGAATAATATTATACTATTTTCCAGTGAAAATATTCCTTTTTTGTTTTAATGTGCAGATAAACAAAAATGATATTATTATGCTCAAGCACGGAGTTGTATGTTTAGGATATATGTTATTGTTCAGGATTAAATGTGGATGGTGTTATTTCCAGGATTGAATAGGTGGATTGAAAAATAATTGAATTTCAGTGTTTATTGTTATTGTTTTAAAATGATAGAGTTTTATTTTAATGTAATACTTCTGGAAATGTTTAATTTACTATTTTCATTTATGAAATAAAAGAGCGAAACATAATAGAATCACTGGAAATTATGAAGAAACGAAATACAATCATGAATGATAAAGAAGGCCCTTACAATTTACATAATTGGTCTCATCTCATCAACAAACTATGCACTTAATGTTTATATTCCTTTCAACTACTGTATTATTTATGTCTTGGCTGAAATATTGACAATATTCTGTATTTTCATTATGGATTTGAATCGTACTAGCTAGAAAAATGATAAATCTATTTTTTTTATCTACGAAAATTGACAGAATCGTCTATTTAGAGAGATTTCAAATCCCATTTTTCAGGATTGTATTTGTGCTGCATTATAAGAGATTTAAAAGTCTTATTAAAAACGAACGGATATACTGAGTTGGTAGTTTCGCAGAGAGAAATTAATTGGTTAATTCAACCAATATAATTATGTTACATTCTATAGGATTTGCACTCTGTTCTTGAGCCTATTATATTCATGTTCAATTTTACGGGAAAATTCTGACAGAAAGCATATTATGAAAGCTACAGGAAAATATAATAGAATTCATTCTGCTTTTTATTCGTTATTGGTTGAAAATTTTATATTAAATATTAATTAAATATGTTTCCTGACTTCTATGGAAAATAAACATATAAAAAAATGAAAGAAAAAGAATTATAAATTGGCTGGAGCGAGACTCGAACCCACGACCTTTGTGTTACTAGCACAACCCTCTAACCAACTTGACCACGACGCTCAACAAATAAATTACATAATATAAAGGCTATTAGTTAAAAGTAAAATTATGAATGCTTTATAATTGACAGGATTTTTTTTAATACTTTTTGTGCCTTAATATTATTTGATTTTACAAAATGTACTTATAAAAAGAAATAAGATTTTTCTATTGCCGAATAAATATTTTTACTATTGTTATAATAAGAATAATACAGGTTCAGGTTTTACAATATTCCAGTCTAAAATAATAATAATGTGAACATAGGAAAAATATCGGTAAATTAACCAATTCATTTTTCTCGGTGTTGGTATCACACCAATGCACTGTTAACCTGCAATATATACCATTATGATTTACACTATTATAATTATGGGAACTTCTTCAAATAGATTTAGTGTATATAAAAAGTAGTTTTCGATTAAGGAACGCTCGCAACTCAAGAATTTCAAGAAATGGAGCAAAAAAATTTACATTCACTATGTGAAATCTTAATTTATACTATACAAAAAAGTACTTCTAATTGTGAAATTGGAGAAATTTCCTCTTAAATCAAATCAGAAAACACCCATTCTTAGATAAAAAAATAAATTGAAAACCTTGATATTATTTCAATGTAATTTTTTTATAATTAAGTAAGCTTAATTGTATCAAATTTTTCTCCAAAATTTTCTTTCCTGATCTTTGTTTTCTATATTTTTTTAATTTGTATTGGAGATTTGTTTATGTTGTAAGAGCTATTGATTGAAAACTTAATTAACTAAACTGATTAACTCCCCATAGCCCATACAGTGTAACTAACTGATTAACTCCCCATACAGTGTACGTCCTCAACAACTATCAAATTTTATAAGAGAAGGATTATTTTTCAGGTGAAATGAAGAGCCCCTTTCATTTTACTTCTACCTTATGACGAGGTATATTGTTTTTACTATAAGAAGAATATGCTCAGAGTAGTTCTGAATTAACATGACTTACGGTGGACTCCTAAAAATGTGAATGTCCTCGAGTTTCATTATTTTCCTCTTTTACTATATAATAATAGTAAAATAAAATATATCTAAAGCTTTAATTGGAGTGACGGCTACAGTATGCTTGAAAACAGCCTTACATTAATGCTGGGTAAAAGCATTTGTAGAAATAATTATCATTATTAAGACATTAAAGTTAACTACAGTATTTCACGTTAATTCATATAGAATAGTTAAGTATAAACTACATAATACGGACATAGTAACAACGAATGTATATAGTCAAGAAAAATATTTGGGGCAGATGTGGTAATTGAACCCGACGCCTCTCGCTTTCCAGGCAAACGCCTTAGGCACTTGTTCAAAAAGGCGCTCAATAAAATATAATTAAGATGTTCCTATTTCAAATGTAATATTTCAAAATGATTTTTAATTCCACCGTAAAAAAATTGAAGTGTTCACTAGTAAAATAGTTAAAATCTCCGTAAAAACAAATATAAGGAAATTGAGTTAATATTTATATTTTTTGTGAAAAAAGGGAACATCTGCTATTATAGTCGTTAAAAAATATTTATTGCTTATAGTGAGAACAAAAATAAATAAATAATATGAGAAAAAAAAAAAGTAAAAAATAAAGGTAACTTACCAGTTTCAATAAGATACAGAAGTAAAAGTAATGCACAGCACTAGGAACTAACTGAAACTGCCAACGTTTAAATGAAAAGAGTTTATATTATACTGCATACAATATTATTCCAATTTAAATCCTGGAATCTATTTATGATATGTGACAAGACGAAAGTAATATTTTTCTATACCACTTGTGCTGTCATACCTTTGGAAAACACCATCTGCACACAATGTCAAACATTGAGTCATACCAATATTTTGTGATCATTATTTTATACAGCGTTCTTTCCTAGAATTATTTGAAGGATATAAAATATCCTGGAGATATTATTAATATTAATTATTTTTATTCTACCACGTGTTATACAAGTGAAGTGTATAATTGATCGAGCATTGACGCAGCACTGGTTAGGTTAGGTGGTTAGGTTAGTGTACTCATTTTTGAACACCGTCTGAACTCCGTCTAAAAGCCGAAGTCCGGTGTACATATTTTTGTGAAGTCGTTCAACCATCTGAATATGGACTAAGGCAAAACAAGAACAACAATCTTCAGCAATAATTGAGAGGAAATCCAAAGTAATATGCGATGAAAAGAATTGTGATTATACCAGTGGTGACGCTAGGGAAGGGTCAGGGGATGCAAGTGCACCCCAGTCGGACACAGTGTATCGGACGCAAAAAGTATTTTTTGACACCCAACCCATAGTTCCTTGCAATAAAACAACGAAAAATTTCTCTCTCGGACTTCGTCCTCACAATATTTCAGTCTATACTCTATTGATTTTCATTATTTCATAAATTACATGGTCTTATACTCTTAAAAGTGTTTCAAATATATTGTACAGTAACAAAAAAGAAAAAAACTACCTATGGCTTCGAATTTAGGCACATCAATAAAAAAAAAATGAAAATTGAGAGACCCTCAACCGGACAGACACCGACCCCCTGTCGGCCACGACGTTTGCGTCACCCCTGGATTATACCCTTCAATGATGAACTGAAAGATGCAAAAGTGCACACTTACATAAAATTGAGAAGATCAGGCGGGGACAGAGAGGTGGGCAGCCGCCTCACCCGTCAGAAATATAAAAGATAGAAAATAATGCAGATTGCAGATGTCTTATAAAAAACTGAAAAACATTGTAAAATTGCTGTCAAATTTTACAAAATATCAGTAACAATGATCTAAATATTGAGTTTTAACTATAGTTTTCAAAATTGTTTACGCTCGCGCCAACCATGGTGGCGCTTCTCGGACGGTCTGTGACGATGTCCGATTTTAGCAGATTCCGCCTCTCCCGAAATTCGGATCTAGATCTGCGCCTGGAGAAGACTGACATGGACATGATACGGCGAGTGATTTCAACCAACAGGATATGAATTTGGTCACAGGCATACAGGGACTCCGGAAGTATTTTTGGACAGGGTGGGCGAGACTTAGAAAATATCAACTTAATAATATATCCTAGTTAAATAATTATTATAATAGTGCAGTTATGGAAAGGGAAGAAATGATTGCGCTGTTAACACAGAACAAAAATGAAATTATTAGTGAAATGAAAAAGGAATACAACGAGTTAAAACAAAAGTTGGATGAGACTACAAATACGGTGGAAATAGTAAAGAAAGACAATGAAAGGTTGGGAGGTGAAGTACAGGTTTTAAAGAGTGAAAATAATGAACTAAAAAGTAAGTTAAGTGGCCTTGAAAATTATTCACGAAAAAACAATTTAATATTTCATCATGTGGACGAAAGTTGGGATGAACAATATAGTAGTTGTGAGGATGTATTAGTGGATGTGTTGAAAGAGGAACTGTGTATTAGTGATGTCAACTTTTCATTCGAAAATGTACATAGAATTGGAAGGTATCGTGTAGGTAAAACGAGACCTATAATCGCAAGGTTCTCGTACCTGAAGGACAGAAATTGGGTGTTAAGAAATTTCAACGAAGTAAGGACAAACGTCGTGGTTCAGGTAGATTTGTGCCGAGAGTCTCGGGATCGTAATAAGAGCATGTATGAAGCAGCGAAGGTTATTCGAGGTGAAGCTAGACTAACTATAAAAGTGATTGGCGATAAAGTGAAAATCGGGCAAGTGTGGTATAAATACGATGAGAAAATGAGTATATTAGAACGTGCGGACCTAAATGATGGAAATGAGTATATGCAAAATGGTACCGGTAATGTGCAAAACGAAAAGCCGAGGGATTACGGTGCGAGTTTTAGTCAAAATGGGGTGACGAATGCGAGAAATAATATTAGACAAAGATCATCTACTGGAGAAGAAAATTTCACGAAAAAACAGAAGCCTGGTGAGGTTATGGAAGCAGACGATTATTGAAGAAACGGCAGCAACTCTAAATCAAAGCAATTAGGAAGTATTCGTAAGGAAACAGCGTAGAGGTTATTGTATTGTACATTGGCTCACGAGGAACGATCACTAACTTTTTCATGGAGAAATTTATAACAAGATTTGGCCTTCAAAAGAAACTAGTTCGAGAAATAGTCGTGAGTGTGCTGAAGGATTCAATTCACATTCTGCACAACCACATATATTCCAAAACAAAGTCTGAAAATATTTTATTGCAATTAATTTGATATGGTTATTTAGTGCTATCTGTCAACTTACTATTATGTAAACAGAGTATGTAAATAAACATATATTCTCTCTCCTTTAACGGATTTTATAATTATTTTTACTTCAAAGACATTATTTCACACAAATAAGTAAATGGCAGATAAAAATAAATACTAAAATATATATATTTTTACTTTGAAAATTTTGTAAACTGCTGCATCACTTACTTGACTTACATTATACAGTTGTGATCTTTCTCAGGTGCAGGTATTTTTGTGACTCCTTCTTCTGTTATGTTAAATACTGGATCACCTGGAATGGCTTTAGTGGTATGGGCAGTAGGTGGATTTATAACACTTATTGGTAAGAAATAACAATATCATTCGACATGGAATTCAAACATCAACAGAAATATATATATATATATATATCTGTTTATCTATACAAATTTCTTAAAAAAAATGATTAATTTCTCATATTTATATATATATATATATATTAATTAACAATGGTTTGTTAAAAGACAATAAAAATATGCTTTGAAACTAACTCAGAAGACACCAGCTATTTCTGTTCAGCATAAGTAGCATTAATAGATTTTTTTCACTACTATAGAAAATACAAATGCATCAGAATTTTAGTGAAATTCTCGTCTAGAAAAGAGAGCACTATTTGGACACTTACTGTGTTAGTAAATTGAAGATACCATAATCTATCACACTAGTATTCATCAAATATGGACATCAACAAAAGGAAATACACTAAAATACTCTTGTGCCATGAATAAATTATTCTATTTCACATTACCATATATATTTGTGAGGATTTTATTCGTTTATGTAATTCACTGTATATATTGCATCCTGTTGGTCTGGTTAGTTCAACTAAATATTATTAATCAACATAGGACATTATAAAGTTAAATTGGATAATAATACAATACATGAGAATATATTGGAATTAACAACTTTTATTTTTGTAGGATAGCTATTTGGAATTTATGCTGAAAAATGAGAACAAATGTGATATTTTTCAGGTGCTCTGGTGTATATAGAATTAGGATTAGTGATTCCTAAAAGTGGTGGTGAATATCCTTATTTATTAGAAGCATTTGGAAGTGGCCCTGCATTTCTACTTTGTTTTACGAATGTGTTATTTATAGGGCCTGCAGCTACGGCATTTATGGCTTTAAACTTTGCTCAATATTTTGAACGCTCTATATTTCCCTCTAAAATTGTACCAACACAATGCACTCAACTCATTGCTATTATACTTGTTTGTAAGTATTACACTAACCTAACCTAACCATACAATAAATACAATAACCAACGTAACTCACATTAAAGATTATTTCTTGGGAATTGTTACGTTTGCTGGCATAATTATCTGTATTTATTCGAAAGGATATGAAATAATCATTTCATTATTATAACGTATTGCTATTTTAATGAGAATAATAATATAGAATCACGTAATAATCATACCGCGTTAATACGGACTAATGTATGTATTTGTTATTGTTAAATACCTTCTGTAGCATTACAATGAAATGTCAAATAATGGAATTGTAGATGTTCATCAAAGTAATTTGTATAATGATGATATATATATGTCTATTT
The DNA here is from genome assembly GCA_034698565.1 of Campodea plusiochaeta. Classification (NCBI taxonomy): domain Eukaryota; kingdom Metazoa; phylum Arthropoda; class Diplura; order Rhabdura; family Campodeidae; genus Campodea; species Campodea plusiochaeta. Next base: position 13,288 of record JAQIWE010001772.1, read on the forward strand.
ACATACTCTGTTTACGTACAGTAAATTGGCAGATGCCACAGAATAACAATATCAAATTAATTAGAATAAAATATTTTAGATTAGATTTTTGTTTTGGAATAGATATGGTTGTGCAGAATGTGGATGGAGTCCTTCAGGACGATCATGACAATTTCTTAAACCAGTTTCTTTTGCAAACCTAATCTTCTTATAAATTTCTCTGTGAAGAAATTTGTAATAGTTAGTTTTTTGAGCTTAGTCTGTATTTGGAAACATCGGAACGGTAAATTCATGCAAAGTTGGAGCAGTCATATGTGATCCATAAGTACATTTTTCTCTCCGAAAACCACAAAATTCTATGTATTTTTCACGTCGACATCTTATGCAACAGAGGAATTACAAAAATGCGAAGAGAAAGTTTACACAGTTATTACAAAAGAAGTAGACAGTTTCGTCATTTGATTACTCGAAAACTGTTCGAGATATCAACATATAATTAACATGGTTTTATAGAGAAACTTTTGTAGTTTCATTTTGCAAATGATGGATTTTCCACCTGTACACCTTTCGTTATACGACATATATCAATGCGATGTTCAAATTCGTGACATCCACGTGATGTCATCAACCTAAGAAAATGGAAATTACCATTTTTGAAGTTAGAGGGCAGAAATGTTCTGTCTGGTAATTCAATTAGTTTTAAAACATACTTTAAAATTTCAGAAAATTCCATAAAGTATTTCTTTCAAAAATAGCAATTTCGATTATTATTTGAAGACAACATGAAAGTAATGAATTTTACTATTTCATGACATATTGTCGTTAATGTCGACTAAATGTGCAAACGTAGAAATTTCATCATTGGCAAAATAAAACTATATGAATTTCCCAATAAAACCACGTTAATTATATGTTTTAATATCTTGAGTAGTTTTCGAGTAAACGAAAAACGAAACTGTCTACTTCTTTTGTAACAGCCCTGTATAGAAAAATAGCAATTCAGTTTCAGAAATATTGTAAAAATATGTAATGAATAAAAAAATAGAATTTGTCTTCAAATTTTTGTCCATATATATACACGATAGTTAAACTCAATATTCTCATTCAATCAAAAACTCCTATTATAACTCACAAAATTTCACAACCTTTCAAAAACATCCTTTCTCCCACCTTTCTAACACGCGTGCATCCCACCTCCATCCACCCAGGACGCCCATTATTACCTCCGACATAAACCCCCGTAAATACTGAATCTTACGAAGGGTTGAGCACTCCAAAAACGGCTGTAAACCTGATTTCAATTTCGCTTGATTTCACTTAAAGGGACTGGACAGCCAATTTTCTACTTATTGAGTTCTGTTAATATTATAAATGAAATGTTTTTAACTGACTACTTTACATTGGAAAAATAAATTAAGAATAAGAAAAATTTCGACTCAAGTGGGACTCGAACCCACGACCTCGGTCTATCCAGGACCGTGCTCTACCAACTGAGCTATTGA
>JAQIWE010001773.1:0-14767 GCA_034698565.1 Campodea plusiochaeta
AGGAGTGCGAGTCAAGGTCAACAACCTTTCTATAGCACGTACAATGATTACGATATGAGAGATCGGAATCAGTTTACTCCTGCTGAGGAACTCCCGCATATGGAGACCGTAATAAATGACAATAATCGTCAAGTATTTCGTACCCAGGTTAATAATTCCATCAATAATAATAATGACACTATTTCAAAAAACGAGTATTGAACACGGGATGTAATTACAAAGAGATAAGTCAATATAGTGAAATTAAAAATATCCATTCATCTGAGAAACCCGAACAATTAAAATATGAGACAGATAATAAATTATTGTTTCAAAATGAACCAGGAACTTCTGCTTCTTCAATGGCTTATCTCGAACCCCAAATCTCGTGTAAATCCCCCCCTGTCATAAAAACTAATGGTGTTATTCCATTACCACAAAGAATTCGTAATAAATCAAAGAAGCATTATAATAATAATTTAATAAAAAACCCAGGATTCTGTAAAAATGATAAACCGTTAACTGACCCTTCTAATGAATCACAAGATGATAAGATAATGAAATCTATTGAAAATAAATTAGAAACTAATGAAAATAAGATTACCATAATTGAAAATGATTGTAATACTTTCAAGAATACGGGCACTTTGAATAATATAAATGATAGTATTATCAAACCAGCCAAATTTATAGTGGAAAATTCTATATTAAATAGTGAAAAGTCTCTCTTAAAGAATTCAATTGAAGAGGATGACGTGGAGTCTCCTCCATTTGCAAAACTGAATGAATTATATAATACTGATATTGAAAAATATAATAGAGAATACAGAAGTATATTATTTGACTGTAAAGAATCTAATTTATACCATCCTTATTATGTACCGAAAGCTGGTTGTAAACATGGTAAAATAAATCTATATTCAAAAAGTTATACTTTGAAGCCTTCCACAAGCAATACAGGGCATTTGTTACAGGGCAATGATACTAATACTAATTTGAATAATGGAGGTAATATAAAGACTCAAAACATACCTATGATTCATAACGATCACATGCAAAGATTAGCAATTACTTCACCAGCCACTTTATGGCATGACCAAATTACTTATGCATCTAATATTTTAAGCTATCTCTTGTTTGTGGGCATTAATGCAATTGATAAAGCTTGTAAACATTTACATGTAAATACTACGCCGATGATTCGAGGAGAAGTCTATACTAATTATCCTTCGATATCAGTCAAAATTTTTAATATAAATATAACCGCATGGTTGGATAATGGAAGTCTTTATAGCGTTTGCAGTAGCAAATTTATTGATCGATGTATTTCAATTGACCATTTCACGCGTGTCGGTATTTTTGGCGCGCCCGATATTCATTCTTCCAGGTATACTATATTACCGATTACATATAAATCTAGAATGTTTCTATTAAAAGTTTTAGTACTGGAGGACATAACATTTGATATTATATTTGGAGCTGATGTAGCACGCTTTATCTCAGCCTCATATAATTTCTTGGAAATTAATCCGTTAGTTTGCGATGGTACTGATATTCGTGGCTTTAATATTTCACAAGAAACAAATCAAGATTTATTCTTATATAGATTATTCAATTTAAATTCAAATAATGAGCCATTTCTCTCTGTAAGCAAGTGGAGATCAGTCTTTCAAAGTGTGATATCACGTAATTTGAATATATACCCAGTACCGAAAATTCCTTTGAATCCATATTTTGAATATGTACAACGAAATAAACATTTTTTATATGGTTTATCTTTACCTTTGAATTTGGATATTTCCAGAAAAGAATTTAAATATCAAGAAATCGATTTCGATCCACATTGTACTGATGAGTTTTCAGCAAATAATAGAGACTTGATACCCATTATATATGATAATATGTTGTTAGTTATTCAACACATCCGGGATCAAGGTGTTGAAATTATAAAGAAGAAATCAGAAACGGTACGTAATGCCGTTGCAAAAGCTGAAAATATAAATTCTCAACTTTCATTTAAGAAGGTCGGTTTCTTTAATATTAAAGCATATATTTACGATACTGAATGCAATGTTTTAATAGACAGTGGAGCCATTGACTCATATATTTCTCCAGCAATAATTGACACAACATTGACCTTTGATGAACCAGTTATTACAGTCGATGGTGAAAAAGATATCTGTAAATGTTATACTACACTAATAACTATTTTTGGCAACACACAGCCCTGGACTTTCATTGTCGAGCAGACTCATTTTGATGCCATTATAGGTGTTCGGCACCTTCGAACAATGGGTGCTCGATTTGCATATGAGCAAAATAAGCCTATTATGCATATAATTAAACCCTTTGGTTTTTATTTTCCAGGCAATCAACTATTAAGCCGTATTTTGCAATATTTATTTCAGGATCATCAAATTGAAAATTTGGAAGCAAATTTTCGAAATTTCTTTCATAATTTATACATTATGAATCATAAAAATCAATTTGAACGCTTGAATTTTATATTGCAAACCTTGTATAATGATAAGATATATCTAGACATTTATGATGAGGAGCAATATGAGGCAATTGTTAAAGACTTATTTTGTAAAAGACAACATAATTATAATTTGCAACCACTCAATTTAAGCACGAAAAGCTCTCATGAGAATGAAACCCAACATACAGTAAATGTTAAAATTGATAGACCCTCAGCTGATCCAAGTGAACAGACAAATGAACAAAAATTTGAAAAATATATTAAAAAGTTTTCTCAAGAATCTTTATCACAAGTATATAAAGAAATACCTGAAGAATTAAATACCTTGCATGCATTTTATTCTAAAAAAGCAAATATAGGATTAGGTTTGCCGGTCATTGATTGTAAAATTTTTAAATTTGACACATATGGAGTTATAGATTCAGCAGCAACAGTCAGTTTAATTCATACGTTATTTACTAAACATTTACATCCGATTGCTTCTCCATGCACTATGAGTGCTGTCTCAGATCATATTGTGACGTCACAAGGAACTTATTTAATTCCTATAATAATTGATAAGCAATTAATTATAACCCCTTGCCTTTCAATAGCAAATTTGCAATTTCCAATTTTACTTGGGATTCCAGTTTTAAGTAGTCTAAATACTGTAATTGCTTTGAAATATAACATTCCTCCTTCAGTAGAATTCAAAAATAAGAAATTAGGAATTGATTTGAGTACAATAAAAGATCTTAATGCTCACGTGAATAACTTATTTGACCCACAAAATAGAGCTGAAAAAGTAACCGAAGTGAAACTGAAAAAATATGAATATATTGGCGACGGATTACATTTTGTCCACTCTGACAACGTGACTTCAGTTGTAAAGAATAATGATCAGAATATTTCATCTTTGAAAATAGGCAATTCATTAATTGAACGAAATAATGAGACCTCTACTTTTAAAATACGTTCATTTCATACGGACTTCACCCAAGCTGATAACATTTCTTTTGAAAACTATACTCATAATTATTGTGGCTACATTAATGATACGAATGAATTATCAATCTTGGACAGCAAGAATACGAATTTGGAATGCATTAACCTACGTATACCGAAAAACGGATATACGGTGACAAAATTTTCCATGGGTTCCATACCCTTTGAACATTTTCCACATATACACTCGGATAATTGTACATGGATTTTTACACCTTCGGACATAAAAGGTTTAAAAGATAAACAGTTACCTGACTTACTTTTGGCTCCTACATTATTAAATTGTATAGACAACATTATTAAAATACCATATGTAAATAATTCAAATAATACAATCACTTTAGAACCTAATTATGAAATTGGAACTTTGGAGAAACAATTTGAAATTTTGAGCGAGAATATATTTCATGATAATGGTGAAATTTATACCGAAGATACCTTTGATAATGAGATCCCTTGTATTAATTTAATAACACAACATGAACAGTTACAGAGTAAGAAATATGACTTTTTAAATGTTAAAATTAATTCCGAGCTCTCTGATGAGCAGAAAAATAAAGTTTTACAACTTTTGGAAGAAAATTCAGCTGGTTTCTCAGAGAGCGAATTCTCCATAGGCTCTTTGTCCAAATTAGTCGTGAATATTAAGTTAAAACCTAATTCACAGCCCGTGTACGTTCCCCCATATCCTTTGCCTTTTAGCCTAATACCTGCAGTTGAAGCGCTCTTAGTAGAAATGACCAAATGTGGCATCATACAAAGAACTGCGGCAAATAATTTATATAATTTACCTATACATGTAGTTAAAAAACAGACTACAGATAAAGACGCAAAACCAACAATGAATTCCTTACGTATTGTACTTGATACTCGTTTATTGCAATCTGAAATTGATAATTTCGCGTATTTTTTTCCAAATTTGCAATATATTGTACAAAAAGTAAGTGCCGCTTCCTTAATTTCTAACTACGACATATCACATAGTTTCTATTTATTAGGACTATCTGAAGAAAGCAGTAAAATATTATCTTTCATAGTCAATGGAAACACGTATTGTTTTAAAAGACTTTGTATGGGCCTGTGCTGCTCAAGCCAACTCCTCCAGGCGGCCCTGGAGAGAGTATTCACTGGTAGAGCGTTTAGTAACAACATTTTTATCTATGTTGATGACATATTTATTTTAAGTAACCCTTTAACTGATACTGAAACTTTTGAAGAAACTTTTCAAAGACATTATAACCTAAATGAATTATTTTTGAAAAAAGTTGTAAATGCAAATTTAAAATTAAAAGCTGCAAAAGCACATTTATTCTTCAAAGATATCCTATGTTTAGGATTTCAAGCAGGAAATGGTGAAATTAGACCAAATAAGAAAAAGGTCGAAACTATATTAACCCTACCACGACCTAAAACTCTTAAAGCTTTAAAATCATTTTTATGCTGTGTTAATTTTTATAGGAGACTTTTACCAGATTATACGAAAATATCTTGTTGTTTATATGACCTATTGGCAGGCAACCCCAAATCATTGAAGTGGGAACCACTTCATCAACAGGCCTGGCAAAAGATTCGTGATTTAATGGCGTCTGAGCCAGTTATAATTCCTTATAGACAAGACATGGATTTATGTTTAGAAATCGATTCCTCAAGATTCTACTTTTCAAGTATATTATTCATTATAGAATCTGGTTTGAGAAGGATTGTGGAAACATATGGGAGAAAGTTTTCTCATAACCAAAATAGAACTTATGATGTCTTCGATCTTGAGATCCATGCTTTGTCCGCGTCACTTGTTCATTTTCGCAATTATTTTGCAAACAATAAATTAATTAAAATAATTACAGATCACCTGACGATCGCACAATTCCGGAATAAATTGAATACATCTTATAAGATGGACAGAATGATCAGTATTTTGTCATGTCACCGTTTTGAAATTTATCACAGAAGTGGTGACTTAATGTTCACCTCAGATTATCTTTCCAGATATATCAATACCGACAAAACAATGGAGAATACCGATAAATATTTGTACCACCCTTTAAATCAAGAAAATATAGACAGTCATTTGCTGACACAAAGTCAATTAGATGCACAAATTGATGCAGAGGTACAACAAGAATTAAAATCTTTAAAAAAGAATGATAAAACATCTAATAATACATTAACTACAGTAAATGTAAATACAAAAGAAATTATTCATAAACCATTATCTGATTATAATATGATTTTGGAACAAAAACGAGATAAACAAATTAGAGAAATAAAAAAGCAATTATTAATTCCTATTTCAGAAAGATCGAATGCACAAAAGCATTTAGCTACTAATTTTACATTACTTGATAATATAGTATATCGTATTTTGAATAAAACTAGTATTCATAAAGTAATTTGCATACCCTCACATTTAGAGTATCCAGTAATGAGAACGTTCCATAATGATACAATGAAACATATTGGTTTTCATAAAACTATTAATACTTTTCAAGAGACATGTTGGTTTCCACATCAATCTTCTAAATTTAAAATATACATACGTAACTGTGGATTGTGTCAGTCTTACAAAAAGACAGGTCCTAACTTTGATATTTCTAAACCCATTATAGCTCAATACCCTTTCCATTTATGGACATTCGACATATTAGGACCTCTAGTTGTGTCCTCTACATCTCGTTTTAAATATATTTGCATATTGGTCGATCATTTCAGTAGTTATACAGTGTTAGTTCCCCTTTCAAACCTAACAGCTGAAAACATTAATTCCCTTCTCCTAACACACATTTTTTATCAATTTGGATGTCCAGTCAAGGTCAGCTGCGACCTTGCCACCTGTTTTGTTTCTGAACAGAATTTGAAATTGTATGAAACATTAAATATTAAACCTATTTTTGCAACAGTTGACCACCACAGCGTATCAGGTCGTTCTGAGATTGCTGTACGTTTTGTTAAGTCTTTACTTTCTTGTGTTCTAGAAGGTGATCTTAAAAAATGGTCACAATTTCTACCAGAGCTTCAATATGCTATTAATACATCACAACATAGTGACTATAAAGCAAGCGCTTATGAATTAATTTTTCATCGTAAACCACGCTTTCCAATACATCATAACTTAGGAATGAATGATGATAAATATTTCTTTCAGAAATCATTAGAAAATATGAATAAATTGAGACTCTTCGTTCTTGAAAAAATAAAAGTTGCAAAAGAAATTCAAACTAAAAACTTTGATAAGAGGTTTAAAAAACCCGTCATTCAAGTGAATGATTTAGTGAAATTATTAATTAGTAAAAAGGATTTCTGTTATAAGATAAAGAGGAAATGGCTTAGCCCGTTAATCGTAGAACGTATTGATGGTAATTGTCGATTAACATTGCGAAGATTATACAGATCAAATAAAAATCCCATTTTAACAGACATACACATCTCTAAAGTACGACCATTTTATGTCGATAAAATGTCAGATTACAAATTTAAAGAATCCGAAGTATTAGAAGAAAATATTTCAGATGACGGTATTTCAGATGATGAATCTGATCAATAAGCGTCACATTTCTTATTATTCAAATATCGTAAATACTTTAATAATAATTAGTATAATATAGTATAAACACTGTACTCTAAATTCTTTCCACCTCACCGCATAATTTCTCGTCATTCTCTAAAACAATATATAAATAATGTATTTTCAATACAAATTGCATTCCTTTTCCTGTAATTTCGATTAAGTACTCATACACTCATCTATAGAATTTATTATACACTGGAATTTATTGTACTCACCACATTCTCCTACACCCTTTCTCCCCTATTTGTGACCTTCCTAGGCAGCCGCCGCCTCGAGCAAGTTCACTTCACTGTAAAAAGTATGAAAATTTGGAATTAGGATTCATCTAATAAGACTGTCAAATTGAAAATAGAGCACTAATGGTAAACCACACGACCGGAACGCAAAGAACAAACTAACTGAATACCCAAATATTAATCTCGCAAACAAACAACCCTCATGACCTTCACCCCTTAATAACATAAAGCACCCGTGCCCCTCCTTGGTGCACTCTCCTCCCTAAATTCCTCGCAAACATGTTCACTCATTATTGAACCTTTTCCCAAACATAGGCAGAAATAACTGATTAGTAACACTCATAAAGGATATTCAGAAATCCATTTTTTTAAATCTAATCTAGATAAATATTTCATTCATGTTATTGTAATTAAAATATTCAAATAACCAACGTCATGTTAATTCCCTTGTTGAGAGTATGAATTATTGTTCATATTCTCAACATTGTTTCACTCTTTTTTCTATTATCTATACTGAAATTTCAAATCTTTAGTATTTTGGAAGATACTACTAGAATTCACATATTTCATTACAGTTCAAAAGAATAGTGGACTAAAACAATAGATTAAATTATCAGTAAAATAGTTTGCTTCTACTATTCCGAAACTAAATCACTTTATACCGTCTATTTTGCAATTCATTATTAACTACTTAAATTAACTACATTATTTATTTGTTAAACCTAAAAAGTATAACCATCTGCACTCACATTGTAATTTCTGAACCTTTTAATTTATGTCAACTTTATTAAACGCAATATGATTAGAGTAACAGATCTTGGTTGAGGCTTATAATAGCATCTCTGATGTTGTAATACTTTCATGGCAAAATTTAACTTGAAAACTAACAAATAATTAAGGATTCAAATTATATATACAATTTGAATAAGGGAAATACTAATGTAATTATCATCAACGGTATTTGATGAATACTCTGAGCTCGAATGAGTAAATATTTGTCATCGCAGTGATACATGATTTATTTCTCCAGGCATGTTTATACCTTGTGTTGAACGAATAACCAAGACCACTGATTTCACTAAAACGTTTACGACTAACTGACGCAACTCCAGACATTTCCTTGCACCCTCATACAAAAATCATGACAAATTAATTTATGACTTTCAAAACTCCTCCTAACTTCATAGCTATAACAGTACATCCCAACCAACCTAATTCTTCCTTAGAAATACGTCTGTCATCAGCACATTCATCCAAAAGAATTTATTACGGTTTTCAAATAACCTACAATGCAGTGGGGATCTAACGTTTTCATTTGTTGATAAGTTTTATTGGACAGTATCGTAATACACAACGCGTTGTTTGTAAAGAATCTATCCACAAAACCACACTGATGGTGAATTTCTCTTCTAAACAATTTCTAAACGACAATTTTTCGTTGATAAACCTATAAACTACCTTTTACGCTTAATCCAAATTAATGAGTATTTCTTGTTTTACGCAATTATGTTATTACAGCTTAGTAACGTTGAGTCATCCTTCTTAATATCTTAAGAATAAACAACAAAGAAAAATTGCAGAATGACAACCAGAATAATATATCACTTGATAATTGAACTTGTTTCATCAGTGGACATTATTTGAGGGATGGGCTAATTCGCGATAACCCATTGCTTATTTCGTCTAATGATGAAATAATTTGACATTGAAATTTTCAAGTACAGTTTCTGATATATGAAAATGACAATAATTATTTGCTTTCTCCATTTCACACTTTGAAAGAACTTGCAATAACTGGTATTAAACCTGAATAATAATAATATACTATTTCCACTATAATAAGAATAAAATTTAAGATAATAACATATACTAGGATTATGGATTCTTGGATCAAATAGTTACGTCATACGAGCAATTGATGTTGATTCTAGATATATACATCAATCTGCATTTTCATCACCCGTATATCAGAACTGATAATTAATTATATAAACTCCTTATAATAAGAGTTTCTCAATTGATATAATTGCAATCCAAATAGAATTTTCAATAAAAATGGAATTTGAATAGAATATGCACACCTTAAAATTTGATATAAACAGATCAGTGTTTTACATTTTTTTTCTGCAGTGTGATTCATTGATTCATTAGAGATCCAACAACATTTCAACTGCCTACGAAAAATAGATTATCTGTATCGTTATATACCTTATTATTGTATCATAACCTATTCAATTTCATTCCACAAATCAAACCTCTCTACAAGTTATAACCCTATTTCTTATTTTAATATAATTTTTGAAATAATACATTTTCCTGTAATAAGATTATGGCATGACTTATGAAGATTTACATAAATTAATTATACCAAAAACGCAATACATAATTTTATTGAGCGAAATCATCAGTTAATACTTGTCATGAAACACAATACAACTAATTAAGAATAATTACAAAAAACAAAATACTTGACTACGAACTAAGACTAACCAACAATACATATATTTACGAAGATTATCGTCTTCTTTCTCATAAAAAATATTTCCCAACTATAATTATTCATTTTTCAAAAAAGTCTTCTGTATGATAATGTTATAATCTTACGAGTATGACTTTGCATGCAACAATGCAACAATTAGTTTATAGAAACTAAAACCCACTTTGTACCAAGGTTATTAATAGTTATCTCTTTTAAGCAGAATTCCACTGCAGAAAAACATTAAAATGGCCCAATCATTTTCAACTCCACAGATGAATTACCCCAAGACTGGACAAAACAATACACAAGTTTCCTACCAAACTTTACAAATGCAAGAGGACAGTTCACAATTTCCCTCCACAGTAAACTTACCCTTGATATCAAAACATAAAACTAATAGCGATGGTCGAATTAATAATTTAAATATTACAGACATACTACAGGCAGATTCATTGCTATATAATGAATATAATTTTTTACAACAATTACGTTATCACCAACAGAATTTGCAGAGTAACTATGCCGGTCCTTCTGGGACAAAACGGCAATTACAAAAAAGGCAAATGCAGTTTGCCATTGATCGTTCCGTAGATCGACTTGTCATAGCAGTCCTACAGTATAAACAAGTTGAAAATTTCCAGAAAATATGCTCTGATACCATTGAACGGAACTCTCAGTAACGAAAATTAAATCACTAAATCAAACTGTAAATGACTAGCTTCAACACATACTTATAAAGTACATTTCTTATATATATTTGATCAATATTCCTTATTTTAACACAAATCAATAAACTAAGCTTTTTCATTAAGAGCAGTTTATTTTTTTCAATATTAGCAGGTGTGTAAAATATATATTTATTATAAAGTATATATATATAATACACCATTTCTCATATGTATATTTATATAAATATTGCTTAAATTACACGATTATAAATTGTACAACGACGCTTTGGTCTAATTATATAAAACCGAGTTTTGCAAAAAGTACGAATGCAAAAAGTAGTATTTCACCTTTTAATTTCTAGATCAGCTTTTGTCCATAAGAGTAAACAAACGACCAAAGGCCTCTGTGAGGTCATTTCAAATTTTAAAACACACTATAAAATAATTTTGAAAGCTCAGAAACATTATTAAATTTCAATCAAACTCAGCGCCTATGAGACAGACCCTACCTATACATTGTAAAAGAATTACATATAACAGATTATAATGGTGTCATTGAAAATATACATAAAATTCTTGCTCATTTCAAATGCTTAAACTATCCTGTTTTTAACATGATTTTCTCTACTTTCAGATGTTAATGATGGACGATTTCAACTTTCCCGCCAAGTCAATAGAGCGCAGGAGCATTCTATCGATTGGCGTCCAACGCTAATAGTTTTTTTTTTTTATGAGTCAAATGTATTCATGGCGTATTTGTTTGGATAGTGATCCGCGATAATGAATAATAAAAAGTCCTTACCTATTTGGCATATCCACAATATAAAGATATCCTGATGTCTTGAGATCTGATGAGTTGATGATTAGACATGATCAGACAGCATACATACATCACATCAGCAGTTTCCTTTAAAATAAAAATATTATTTTCATTATTAAACTAACCAGATACTTCGTAACCAAATAAACGGTAAAGACTAGTCATTTCACGGCATATGAAATATACAGATCACAAACACTAACTTTCTCGCTATACAAACAATCCGCCATGTTTACTTTCAGTGTATACGCAACACATGTGAATTATAATATCTGCATCTGACAAACTAGCGGTAATGTGCATAACCATTTAAATTTAAATGCTGAATATTAAGATGTCAAGATTTCTAATATTTTAAGTAATACTGCTGAAGGAACAATAACTGTTTCTTAATAAATATTAAATAATTGAATTGATTTGGATATTAGTATACAGCAGAAACGAATTCAATTGCACTAAATAGATTATCCTGGTTTACAGGATGCACATGTCAATGACATTTGCTCATTATTAATTAAAATGACCCTTTAATTGGCAATCACAAATAGTAGTAATTACATTTTATGGAATGTTTTATCAGCTTTATTCCATGTGTATTTCATGGAATGGAATTCAGATTCGGTCTTTTAAAATTCTAATTCAATAAATATACAATTTTGCTAATAAGTTGTTCCTTTTCCTTTCATGCAGTTCACCACATCAGGACTCATATATCACCTTGAGAATTTTGACAGTCTGAAACAGCTACACTTTCACCCACAAACGACAAAGATGCAATACAATAATGACAATTTATCTTCTGACAAGTCCTCACAATCACAATCAACACAGGATCATACTCAGGCTAAATATACCACACACTGTAATAATTTAACTAATTCAAATGAAATACTTTTTGAACAGGTAATAAACTCTCTGACAACAGAATTATGCCACACAATCCAGGCAGTGCACACCGATTATAATCCCATCGAATCAAAAATATTCATTGAACTAATGACAGGCACTCACATTTTGCATAATTTAATTGACAAAATTCAAGACTTGAAAAATAAAAAAGATAAAATATCTAAACGAACTTGGAGAATAAGAAGAAAAGCATTAAAGTCTGATCTTTCCGACTGTACTTCTCGACTAAGGTCATTATCTCTATTTTATTTGAATTAGAATGCAATAATAGTACACTGACCCTCTTGAAATTTATGTCACAATTATTTCCGATATTACAAAGTTCACTAATTATAATTCAGACCAATAACAAATATATACTTCTCACATCAAATCAATAAATACAAAATATACAATACATTGAGGTACTAAATAACAAGTATATAACAAAGATAACCTAATGTATGACAAACTGTTTATGCAAATAACTTAATAACGACGAAATTTAACTCGAAACACTAAAACCCTTTCCTTTGAATTTCATTGAATAATCAATTTAGCAATTTAGCAACGGTATCCATTGCACTAATAGTAACAGATGAAATTACTTTTATATTTAGAGTTATCTGTTTTAATATTGTGTTTTATATTTTCAGGTTGTCAACAAACATTTGAATTTTCCGCCTAGTCGATAGTATGCAGCAGCATGATATCGATTGGCGTTGTTCACGTGAGATGTACATGTTCATCCGCCTTAACATGGCACTACTTGCCAAAGTGGCGTGTTGTTGTATGGTGTTACGAGATGCGACCTAGTTCATACTCTAACACAATACTTTTCCCTTATATTGCAAATGTATTTCATTTAAATATATCCTAAGCATGCAAATGAAAATATAACATTTCTTACCTATATTGCATCCACACTCTCTTAACACTGCAACATTGGATAATAGTTGAATGAACACGGACAGATAGAAAATATGATATCAGCAGTCTCCTTTTTCAGAATAATTTGAATAACTATTCCTTTCAACTGCATGATACTTAGTAACCACCTATTCGTTATGAAATTCACCTTAACGGACCATTAATTTCACTTTATAGACAGAGCATCTCCTCACCATCACACACACTCCACGCCATTTTTGTTCTCACTGAAAGCGAAGGCGCGTCACCTTCACTGATGATCACAAACAGATCGGTGATGTGCATAACTATGACCAACCTTTCGTAATTTTACAGTTTGAAATTTTGACAAAGTATTTATTGCAATACGTAATGACTCAATATATAGGATTTTAGTATACAATGTTGTCATAAGTATGTCGTTAAGGCACTCGCCTTTATGCTTTAGAAACATCTTACCGTTGACAAATTTGCTATGCAAAACACAAGGTTAATATTATTTTTTGCAAATTTCTTCGTTAACTCCTTTATGGATGTATCAGAAATCAATCACTTTCCATATTACGTATTAATGTATTAATATTAACGTAATACAACTGAAGGAATTACCCTTTATGAACTTTTCCCCTTATTATAGTGCTTTACTAACATGTATATATTTTCCTTTTCATGCTATCACCAAATGGACTTA
Organism: Campodea plusiochaeta; assembly: GCA_034698565.1. Classification (NCBI taxonomy): domain Eukaryota; kingdom Metazoa; phylum Arthropoda; class Diplura; order Rhabdura; family Campodeidae; genus Campodea; species Campodea plusiochaeta. The sequence continues at coordinate 13,702 of JAQIWE010001773.1, forward strand.
AACGGTAATGAAGAGTAACTTATTTTCATAAATACAAGTTGCTAGCTTTAGTAACATTTTAGCTTACACACCACAGTTTTCCACATCACTCTTGTAGACTATTTCTTGATGGTACTCTTGCGGCTTAAATTTCAACCACATTGTGAGTTTTCATCTGACCGTATAGTATATTCATCACGGGAATACGATGTCAATGCGTACAAATAATAACAATATTTGAAAAATAGTTGATAGGTAGATCACTGTTAAAAGAGTCATGCTGTTTGACAATTAACTTGTTGGACTTATGACTGTAAAATGAGTCATTATTTAGAATTTATGTGCATTAGCAGAAAGTACAGAATTATATCTCAAACTTTGAAACGTCACATTATACATATATGCACAATAATACTTATCATAGTATTAGTCATTGTTGTAGCAGGCACCTAGATTTTGATTACTGCATGCACCTGTATTCCATATCGCCTCCAATCGTAAGAATACATTTAAAAAATTAGTAAACTCTCAGGAATACAAGTAGATACAATGTTCACTGACAGAACTTCTGTTGTAAGCTGACTTTCCGTATCAGTGCTCCCTTATCTTAGATTCACTGTTTTTAGACACGATGGATTAATTAGGTGCACTTCATAAATCAATATTCTAACAGGAGGTCACTCCTGATTTACTCCAAGCTACTGGAATTCCATATCTTACTCATTTACAATATCCGTCATAAAATTATACTAGTCAGTATCTGTAACAATAGATCAAACTGTATTCAATTCCATCATCTCTTAGTTAAATTTGGATCCTAATTAGCCTGTTTCATAAGAATACTATATATCTTTCGATATATTATAAATTAGCTCTTATAATTAATGTCTTCGATTATTGTTATGTAATAATATATACATAGCTTAGCATACCCGTTCTTACCTTGAACTTCTTGAACTTCTGACGTTGTTTGTCTGACGTCCTCCCATTAAACGTTCCGATATTAGGAACCTCCCTTACCAAAAAATAAGGTACTTTAAATGTTATTAGAATGTTATATTCATGTCATAAGGTACTTCTAATGTTA
>JAQIWE010001774.1:0-14762 GCA_034698565.1 Campodea plusiochaeta
ATGAAATGTTTTTAACTGACTACTTTGCATTGGAAAAATAAATTAAGAACAAGAAAAATTTCGGCTCTAGTGGGACTCGAACCCGCGACCTCGGTCTATTCAGGACAGTGCTCTAGTTCGAGTCCCGGAGTCTCGGTTCGAGTCCCACTTGAGTCGAAATTTTTCTTGCTCTTAATTTATTTTTTCAATGCAAAGTAGTCAGTTAAAAACATTTCATTTACAATATACATTCCTTTGCAAAGCTTCTAATAATTTAATTTAAAATAAAACTACACTTATTTAAACTTACCAAACTGATCCTGCCTGCACCGCTTGTGCAAACGTGAGAGCTTTATCAATATCCTTCGTAAGAATTCCAGCAGCCAAACCGTATGTAGTAGAGTTAGCACGATCAATCACTTCTTCTAATGTGTTAAACTTAAGAATTTGTTGCACTGGGCCGAATATCTGAAATATTTTATCAGTTTTAAAAAAATATGGAAGAAAAATGTGTTGTTCAATTCCAGCAGTATTTTATATAAAAATATAAAGGTAAACCGTTATACATGCCATGAAGACACTTGGGAGCATGGATATCAGGGTTCATTATTTTTTCGTGAACCCGACACATAAATCGGAGATGGTGTTACCAGCACTATGGTCCGGTAAGTATTTACTTCCAATGGTTTTAACCCCTGGTATCCATTTAAATGAGGCTGAGTGAATTCCAGCAATCTTGTACAGGAGGTTTTGCATAGTTTGGCGATAACTGGGACTAAACCCGGGATCTCTTGCGCCATATCTTAATGCCCAACCACTAGATTACTGAAACTGCTTCAGTGTCTTTTATAGATACTCCCTTTATGAAAACTCACCTACCCAGAATACTGTATACATCAGCAGCTATAGGTTATTTTACATTTCATTAAGAAATTTCTATGTAAATGTAATTAGTACTAAAGTTAATGAATCACTTGTTAGTTGTTTATGAACAACTTTAATTATTCACTTCCTCAAAAGAAATATGGATCAATACATTTTTAATTAAACTATATAAGGTAATGAATTCTTGGAAATTTAATAACGTACAGGGTGTGATTTGTACGGATTCAACTATTAATTACATTAAAGAGGTTCTGTAATGTTTATAAGTATATCTCCAATTTAATTTATGCTGAAAACAAAACTTTCTGAACACAGTATACTTTGGTTTATAAAGAATAGTAAGAGTATTATTATTATTATCAATTTCAACACTTATAAAGTTTTCTTCAACTTTGGTTGCTTTGAATTAATTATGTTTTATCGTAGTAAGAACCATTAATAAAGAAACACAAATTGTCATCAGATGTTTCAACATATATGTTACACCCGTGAATATAAGCTTAATTTCCGTGATGTGCATTGCGAAATACAACGAAAATCCTGAAGTTAATAGCAGAGTTGATACATTGCTCTTTGATTTCGATTATTGATTCTCTCTTCGAAAGTTGTACGAGTTAACTCTGTGTAGAAGTTTAGATGCAATTAAAAGTTTGATAATTTGCAAGAAATTAATGAAATTTAAAACAAAAGTACAATTTCACTCCAAATGTATTGCACTTTACAATGCAGATTCCACTTCAATGTAGACTACTACACAGTAAATTTCGTCAAGCTTATCCGATGAAACTGTTCATTTAAAAAAATTCTAAAATATAAAACATTCATCACAATATAATTCCAAAAAATTTCTTACTTCTTCTTTGGCAATCCTCATGTTGTCAGTGACTTGAGAAAATACAGTTGGTTCAACAAAATATCCTTTATCCCCCCATTGCTTTCCCCCACATTCAACTTTTGCTCCTTCCTTTTTGCCAGATTCAATCAAATCCAAAATTTTATTCAATTGATCTTTATCTATCTGAAACATCAAGAAGAACATTTCTTTACTTTGAAACAATGGAAAGAAAGACAGCTCAAAAGTGTCCTGGTGACGGTCGAAGTATATATTGTAGTGATAAAGATAAAATAATGGAAAATGAATGATTGTTCTTCCGAAACCTATTCATGATGTTGAACTTTTTCAACTAATACAGAAAGTTACACCCTCAGAAAAAGTAATCAAATATAGCTCGCCATTAACGTTGGTATAAACTTAGAAAATACGTATTTCAGTTTAAGAATTTTTATTTGAATATTTTATATTATTGATTGTGTAAATTCTCACTTATTTTAAATCGCAAAAGTTCTTAATTTTCCACCAAAATATAAACGGTGCTTGAAACGTTTGAAGTAGTAGGTATTAAAAAAAATCCATATTCAATTCAAATAATATTTTGAAATCTTACTTGGATCGCTATACCTATCAATAAAATTAAGAATAATTGTTGCGAATAAGTATCGTTTATTTAAATTTATTTTGCCTTTTACTTTATGTCGAATTGAATAAATAGTTTAAGGTCGTAGGTGTTTGATTCATATTCATTAACATTGTAAAAATGGAGTAATAAACCAATATAGTTCCTAACTAATCCAGCTGAAGTAATTTTCATCTTTTAATTTTAATATAAAATGTAATTGAGCTTTCATTTTACTATATAGAAATAAAAAACGTTCACTAAAAAAAATCACTTGTTCCATCCCAAATTATAATTACTTTATTATCAACTTTATAATTTATAATAACTGATTGCATAAAACAAACTATAGGCCTAGCTACCTGTGGTCCATGGTTCACACCTTCCTTGAAGGCATCTCCTACCACTTTCTTTCCTGCTAATTCTTTTGCTTTCTTTACAAAATTATCATAAATATCAGCTTGTACAAATGTACGGGATCCAGCACAACAGTTTTGACCCATGTTTGCAAAGATGGCATTATGACAGATTTCGGCAGCCTCATCCACTGAAAAATAATAATTTATGAAAATATATGAAGATATGTTGTATAAACAGTCAAACACGTATTACAAATGCTAGAGTAAATCAACATGATAAAACCATAATTTTTGTATAAAATGGTATTAATAACATATTTTAGTCCTTGTTACTGAGACAGTAATCTAACTTTCAATGAGAAATATATTATTTATTTTATTTATCATCAACAAGAATACAGCTGGTAGCCTTTCATTCCATATTAAGTACAAATAAACAAATTTTAAAACAAAATATATAATTTGTACACTAATAACAATATAAAATATTACAAATATTTTAAACAAGTTCTTGAATCTATGATATTCTACAACTTTTAAAATTAGAAAACCCCATCAGCACACTAATTATTATTCACACTTACAATTGACATCAGCGAGAACAACAAGAGGGCTTTTTCCACCAAGTTCCAGTGTTACACGTTTCAAATTTGACTGTCCTGCAGTTTGAGTGATTATCTTTCCAACCTACAAAATATAATTATATTAAATAAGGAACTTAGTATAAAAAATGCATTCTTTCAGCTGTTTATATACTACTTGTATTGTCAGTTTTACAGATTGTAGTAATAAACATTTTCTTAATTAATAAAGTTTTAGTGACTATTAGAAGAAACAGAGGAAAGTTTCATAAATGTGTTAAAACTGAAAACTGAAACCTCCCATATTAGTTAGTTATTATCAAGCACTGCGCAACCCTGAAATTTCATTGAAAAGTCAAATATCAAAATATCAATAAGGATTCTGTTTACATATTATTTCAGAGAATTGCAGCACAGTTCAGACACTCATAAAATTGATGTCCACTGACATGTTTTAATATGTTATTTCGTTTTCGCTATGACGGTTTACGGTTAACGTTTTGAGAAAGTTACATGCTGGTATATCTAAAAAGAAAAAAAATTGAAAAGGAATAACTATTTCAACTGAAAATTCCTGTGTTCTCACTCAACAAAGGCAAACTTAGTGTACAATATTATTCGGAAATATTTCAAGTAATTCACACTCTATACATCTAGATTCCACAAACCAGGGTTGCAGAACATGCCCGAACGTGCGAACTAGGTTCGGGGGAAATTTCTAAGATTTTGGGGGAACACCCCCCCCCCTCCAGAAAAGTAACAGCAGATAGCGATTTTACTCTACTCCAAGAACATGGAGGGCAATTAAAAATAACAAAAACTCAAATTATAACATTTTTGGTTTTACTAAAAATGCCTCAAAATCTAATTTTGCTTATAATTGAAGCTTTTAGCAGTTAAAAAAATCAAAAATTTCTCACATTGACTCTTGTAATGTTTTGAACATAAAAAACTTTAAACAAATGTGAATATTATTGCACGAATTACGTTATATTTTATGTTAGAAATTTGGGGAAATTTCCGAACACTTGATACGTGTTCTGGGGAAATTTTGGATTTCAGAAATATTCTGCAACCCTGCCACAAACTTCAAAACTGTATAAAATCCCAACACTTCTTACCTCTGTAGACCCAGTGAAAGCAACTTTACTAACATCTGGATGGTTAACTAAAGCTGCACCAGCTGTTGGACCATATCCTGGTAGAATATTAATTACACCAGGTGGGAACCCAGCTTCTTTCGTTAAGTTAGCAACATACAATGCAGTTAATGGTGTTTGTTCTGCTGGTTTCAATATTATGGTGCAACCAGCTGCCAGGGCTGGGCCCCATTTCCATGCTATCATCATGATTGGATAATTCCATGGAATAATTTGACCTACTACCCCCACTGGTTCAACACGGGTGAAACTCATGAAGTTACCATCTAAGGAAAGAATAAGAAAATCAAATGGTATTTTTTAAAGCAATGAAAAAACATTGGTAACATCAAACTTAAAAAGTTACATATCTTACGGTATATATTATGTAATAAAGGTTATTATATCAATAATTCTTGATGTGATTTATAACTCAAATTATTATTGAAATGATCGATCAAAACTTGAATGCCACTTGTTTTAAATAATAAAATAGATATTGTATTCAAAATTATGAGAGGCAATAAAAATTATAAAAAAAATTAATCGTTTTAAGATTCAAAATGAATACTGAAATTATATTTGTGAATCTTACAGAAAATTCTAAAATGCCACTTCTAATTGATACAAACTTCCTGCTTATTAACCAATCAAAAATGAAAAAGAGCCATACGTACCAAGTATGGCTTTTCCTTTGAACATCCACAAATTAATATTTAAAATATTACACATTAATATTCACAGTGAACTTGGTAATATATCAAAGATACAGCATGCAGATCTGTTCTGCCAAACACTGGTTAAGAAGAACAATTAATAGTCATGGCGACCATTAGAAAACACTGCAGCAATTCGTTTAATTTATTTCCTTGTACTTCAATTGGTATAATCTCAATTACAGAATTAACATAATATACTACGAGTCTAATAAAAAAATATTTTGGATTATCTATATTTCATAGAATTAAGATTCGAGTTGTACTAACGCAATTAACGTATTATTATGTATACAAAATAACTCAAATTCAGGAATATATATATAAAGTGAAGTGCATACATACCTACGGGAATAGTTTTCCCATGTATTTTATCAGTCCACCCAGCAAAGTATCTGAAACATTGAACAGCACATTCTATATCACCAACAGAATCTCCAACTGGTTTCCCATTATCTAATGATTCCAAACGAGACAGGTACTCTATATCACGCTCTAGAAGATCAGCAAACTGAAAAAAAAATAAGAAAATGATAATTTGAACATCTAAAAAATAATCTAACTCAAGTAAAAGATTAGATATGACTGAAGTCATAGAACAAGGAGTTTGAAAACTGCCTAGGGTTAATGTGAATGTCTGAGGTATTGTTGTACATTTTTCACAACACACGGGCCACTGATTCCTATTGTATATTTACTTATAATAATAATAATAATAATAAAAATAATGTCTGAGGAATTTTCGTATAGGGTTATATACTTTAATGCAAAATTTCTGTCCAATCTCATACATATACAAACACAAAAACTTCTTACGAATATCACACTGAAGTGAGTTATTTTTTTAGAAGAACATATTGCATTTTTGAAGAAAAAAGCATTGGTTTCAGAACAATTTATTAATTATAATAATAGAATAAATAATAAAGTAAAAAGAAGTTTCCATCAGTATAACATTGTATTAAATTACTATTATCTTAATCCTACCTTGTTAATAAGTTTTCCTCTAGCTGATGCATCCATAGTACGCCATGCTGAACCCAATTTAAAGGCATCTTTGGCAGCCTTCACAGCAATATCAACATCGACCTAAAATACATTAATATTTCACTTTTAATAACTTTTCACTAAACTTATTAAAAGATACTAATTAGTTTGTTGAAACAAGTTGATAATTAACATTTCTGTACCTAGACCTACATGTCAAATAATTTTATTTCACGAAACTGGCAAAGCAATTTTAGAAATGCTAGTCACGTCGTTACGTGGTTCTTAGAAATATTAAGATAGTTTGTTCTTTAGTTCAAAAGTCTCTAAAGTACAAAAGAGAACAGTAAAGAACTAAAGATATTAAGATATACGAATAACTTATATAGTTGTTCATTATTCGTGCTTCTTTTACTAATAACAAGAAATTATCTTAATGAAGAACTAGATGTTCTCAACACGCTCATTTCTTCTTTTTTCCTGACAAATATTATAGCAGATTATTACAATTACTATAATTTTAAGACATTAACTTTGATTAATAACAGATCTCAAGGTAGACGAATCTTCATTTACAATTGATGGATTGAATACGGGTTTTCGCCGTCAGATCATCTTTATCGGCTGATATTTCGAATTGCAACTTAATTTTTGATCACAGCTACAAAATTTAAATATGTCACGATGAAAAACGTATCCAATCCACCAATTGTAAATTAATTTTGATTAAAATAACGTACACAAAAATGATTTATTTTTAGTTTCGGTTTTTGATTAAAATGGTATTTCATTAAAATAGTGTTGGAAAATTCATCACGTCTTATTAAAAATTGCGCTACTACAGAAATATGAAACCATTGCATAGCAAACAATAACTTAAAAATCGAAATCGAAAATATAATCTAATTATACGTAACTAATTTTAGTTAGAATTTTTGTATACCTTATCTGCTTCAGCCACATCTACTATCTTTTCTCCAGTTGCTGGATTTAAAGTAGGAAACACTTTCTTGCTTTGAGCATCCACAAATTCATTGTTGATGAACAACTGAAAATACAAATTATTGTTAAGAAATGCTTTCAAAAATATATATTGTGAAGAAACAATATTGACAAAAGTGAATAATATTTAATTAAAATGAAATAATCAAATGGGAAAGAAGAATATGTTTTCATGCCAAATGTTTATCCTTAGAAAATATTTGTAGATCTAATGTGTAAAAAATAAGTAAAATATTATTATTTACTCAATTTTGTGTGCAAAAACCTCTGAGCTTTCGACAATAAACCTATTATGATCTTTGAAGGGAACGCGAGGGTTTGTGGGTATGACCCCTGGGTGTTACGGGTTGTTATGTACTAGAGAAACGCATAGGTTACAGATGTTTCAAGGATACAGTCTACATGAATTTTGGTTTATTAAAATTTACAACTATATATTTAAAATGGATTTTATGCACAAAATGAGAACTTGTAATATCTAAGAAACGTTTCCCACATTTGCATTAGGAATAGTAATTCTAACCGATGTATATGAAGAGTGGGAATAAGATAGTTATACAGTTGGTTACCCGGCATTATCCGCATATACCGTTGCAACGTTTTCTAAAAAATAAAAATAAAAACTTCATATTTATTGTTACATTTAGAAAGAAAATTAAACAAAATTAGAAAAAAATCTAGAGTTCCTTTTTTTTTTACGGAAATACGGTATATAAAAAATTCACTTAAAATTGGATGAAAAATTTACTACTTTTCACGATTTTTTAATTTCAGGACTTTCAGAAAATGCAATAAAATTATATAAAGTCTTATTTCTCGTATATATTCAGAGCGAGAGAGAGTAATCTCTTTGACAACAAAGTATATAATATTACATCTGCATAAATAGGACTACAGAAAAAAAAATCGGCCAATTTCTGTTTCTAGGATCAACATCAATCATTGCTTTTCAGTTAAAATTACCAGCAAAAATCATCAACATGTATAGTTCTGCACTCCTATATGTTTATAGAATGTACAGAATGATACGAAAATTTGCAATAGTGATAGTTTGACCAGTTGAGGAAATATTATTAACTGAATGAAATTCCTTTCTTCTCAACCAAAGTTTATTGAAATATAACAATTGTTTTAGTCGGACATGAAAGCAGTGACTTTTTTCTTCTTTTTTTCGAGTAATAATAATTATGTATTAGTAATTATTTGATTGTTTCCGATATTATTACTTTCTACTTTTAAATGTTCAAAACAATTTCCAAGTTTTAATACTTAATTCACTCACTTTTGCATGTTCCTCTAAACGTTTACTGATTTTCTAACAACGAGTCAGTATGCTGTTATAGGTTTAATAACTATTCTTATTAATTATTAATCATTATACTGTTGTTGCGCGTATTTAACAGTATCTGACAATGCTAAATAAAAAATCTCTCTTTGTTACTTTTCTTCTAAGCCAACATCACATCTCCTGATTTCTGATTCTCGTATATCTCGTAAAATTATGACTTGAAACAGTTTTCGAGAGATACTTTTCTACCAAAATATATTTATATAAGGTCGTTTAAAAACAACATTGTATACCTTTCATATTTTTATACAGCCTTCGTTCGTGGTAATATATTTTCTGTCCAAAACATCGTCTTATAACTTTAAAAAGAATAAGACAGGAAAAAAAGAATATGCCAAGAACATAACAGTTCGTAAATCTTTCTTGCATTTTACTGAAACACCTTAGAAGAATAAGAAGGATTCGAAGAAAAATCGATGAAAATATATTTCTTTGGTTGATTTATTCTGAAATTCAAGAAGAGCATGACAAGATGTAGAGTAGCGAAAAACAAAAGTACAAAACATCTGCTGAAAATATTGTAAGGCTTACCGAGTAGTACTTTAATGTAACAGAAGTTTGTCATTTTCAGAGATTATAATATACTATTGCCTTTTTTATTTTTCCTGGTGAATGATGTTATACTGTACATATAACATAAATATAAAATACTTCACAATATTTCGAGTAAATGAATATTGTAATCAAATATTTATATCTTACTTTCCGTAAAATATTTGTGAAATTATAACACTATATAATAATTTGGTGGAACAATTCAAATAAAATTTATTATTATTATTATTATAAATTTATCATACATTTTAACTTTAAAATTTGGAAATTTTGCAATTTCAAAAGCTTCCACCTGGTTTTAAAAACAAAAATTGGTTATATTTCGTTTAAAACACAGCAATATTGTAGTAATATAATAATTTAGTTTTTACACGAAAGTGTATTTGCGAAAACTATAAAACATAACAATTAAGAATGAGAAAAATTTGTCGGATTCAATAGCTCAGTTGGTAGAGCATGGCCACGGTCTTGGATAAACCGAGGTCGTGGGTTCGAGTCCCACTTGAGTCGCAATTTTTCTTGTTCTTTATTTATTTTTTCAGTGCAAAGTAGTCAGTTAAAAACATTTCATTTATAATATATATTCTTTTGCAAACCTTCTAATAATTTAATTTAAAAATAATATAACAATGTGTTTCATTTGCCAGATGGAAAATACTTCATATAGAATATTAACTGAATAAAATTCCTTTCTTCTCAACCAAGAAATTTCATTCAGTTAATAATATTTCCTTAACTGGTCAAACTGTCACTATTACTTCATATAGATTTTATTTTAATATTTAATTTGATTGACACAGCAAATATTCAGCATGTTATTCCTGTAACAATCATGTAGAGTATGTAACGTGCTTTCAAATATTCCTTCAGTATGTCAAAGAAGATTGCAGGCTTTCAGTTTTCTACAAGTTTTGCTCTAAAACCGTTATTTGATTTCTTGACACTCTCAATAACTTTTGGAATGTTTTATTACAGACATCATCAAGAAGACAGATCACGTTTTCAATATGCAAAGATTGAAAAGGAATTTTACGAGCATCACTGAATGACATTTGATGTATATTACATACATTTTATGAAGTTCAGAAAAAAAATCTTTATACATACATTATATAATTTTAGCATTATGTACAGTGAATGTAGGTCTATTACATTCTTATTTTTAAATATTATTGTGAAAAAAGCACCAAAAAATAAACACTTGTTACATCAGTATTTGGTTTACTTTACTATCATGCCGTGTTGATCGGATAGGTCAATCTCCACCCTCGGATAGGTCAGTCTCCATTCTCGGATAGGTCAATCTCCATTTTCAGATAGGGTAATCTCCATTTTCGGTTAGGTTAGGTTTGGTCTGGTTAGGTTAGGTTCATATTCGGTTCGTTTCTAAAAGAACTTTTATAGACCCGATATGATAGTAAAGTATCCCCTCAGTATTTTATTAAGAAATATTAACAAACACTATATAGAGGCAAAGTGGATAAAAAAATGAGACAATTTTTTAAAGTGTAATAAAATCTGTAATAATGTTATTCGAAATTTGAAATGAAAAGTAAAAGTTTAAATAAAAGAACATGTTGTTGTCTATGTGAAAATTTTATGGCATGGATAACAATCCATAAAGTATTGCGGCAGATACGGACAGGTGGGTAGCCAACATTTCGATAAGGGGGAATACTCCAAAACGATTTTGAAGACCTTCGAAGAGCGCCACTATGATGGTAGGCGTGAATAATTAAAAAAAATTAACTTGAAAATCGAGCGGGAAAAAATCATTTTTAGGCAAATTATACGGATATTTAAATAAAATGATATCCACATAAAGATATATGTGGACATTGACGAAAATTTCAGAACGTCAATGTTTTTCTATTGAGGTTTTTAAGCAAAAAATTAATAAAACTTCAAAGTAATGTTTATTTAAAATTGGATAACATCTCAAGAAATTTCATTATGCTAACTGTATACTAAAGACTGTGATAATAATATACTTTGTTACTTCTTTTATGTCTTACGCCAAAAACCCTCCATTCTTTGTAATGACGCGTACTATATATTAATTTCTGTGTAAAATAATTGCCACATCGTAGAACGTTGTTAATCTCATTTTTATTTTGCTCCATAATTTCTGAAAATATAATTATGCATTACTAACTTATTAATTAAACCTAATCAACAAATGTTCTGTTTTTTTTTAAAGATATAAAAAAAGTTTTCTTTATGACCATCAGGAAATGAAATGTTCATTCTTTTCTTTAACCAACGACAAAACGGAACCTCAACTTAATAAAGTTTGATGGAAGTAAACTAACCTCATCAGAGACTGTTGTGGGTATACCTCATAATGGGTCGTGGTTTAATGTATCCCACGCTCTTTAAAGTTATGGCCGCTGTTTTGCCTCTTTATATGGATTTAGTTAATGAGTTGTAAAAGTTAAAGTTCTAATAAGGTTCGTTAAATTTAAGGACAAGTGAAATAGGACTGGAAGTAAACAGTACTGTTAAATGGGCCAATGGTTAGATGGATCAAGATTATATTTGACTTTGTATAGTTTGTGAAATGGGCCAGTATAGATAATGTCAGAAAGAGATTAGTGTGTACGGCTACTGTAGACAATTTGATATATATACAATTATGCAGGTATACTCCGGAACTCCTTTTTAGCAGGGAGAGCGAAATCAAAGTTCGAAACAGTTTATTTTCAGAGCCAATACCAGAGAAGGATTTCGTGGATGTCAATATAAGGTGCCGTAGGAAACCGTCTGCAAAGCACTATCATGATTGGAGCGAGCGAAGAAAATTTTCAAAAATAATGCTAAAAACTGCATATTTTAAACCATTTTTACCATATATATTGTTGGATTTTTGTACCATTTTTCATAAAAGTATGCAGGTTTTATTAATTTAGCGTTACTGATATTTCTATGGAATTCATTCCCATTTCATAAAATATAAATACCTAAAATAGAAAAAAAAATACACTATCACCAATGTTAGTAATAATATTATTTGCTATGCTAATAAATAATATATTACAAAATGAATGAAGAACTTTGAAAAGAAGAAAAATATCAATTTCCAGTTTCCTTCATTTAAAAGTTTACCATTTGATAAAAGTTTTCTTTTCCGTTAAAACTTTTAACAAGGAGCGATACCATAATAATTACATCGTTTCTCCTCACTGATAAGAGTAGGAAAATTTAATTTCCTGTCATATATTATAAAGTATCATCTCTTATCGTTATTTCACTTCTTCGAAAATCGTTCAATTTCCGTCAATCATTAGTTTTTTTTTTATCATTTCATTAGTTTTTTTTAATCAAAATTAATGTGGAATGTCAGCAGAAAACAGATTTTTTTAATTTTGAAAAACGGTTATGTAGGCAAAAAAGGATTCTAATGTTTGAGATATCACAAATATCTATACAGATCTTAATTGCATCTAAAACATTTTTAAATAAAGAAGGAGAAGAAGTTGATTTAAAAATATAAAGAAAAATATTTTGTAGTTTCACCTTCAACAAAACAATTATTATTATCACTGTTACAGTATATGTTATTTCTACCATTGGTTCAGTTAGCCTACAGTAAAATTATGTGTATTCCAGCATGTTATAAATTATAGAACATTTATCTTTTCTTTCTTCTTATTTTAATTTCTCCAGTGAATTTGCAGCAAATGTTAGAGTGAAGAGTAAAAATGCAAGTTTTTCTAACTTATTTGAGTTTCAAATGAATTAAAAACTTCGCATGACTTAACATGAATAATGGATATTTAATTCTCTTTGTAGCTAATCTCTCTTTGAAACCACATGAAACATCTTACTTTTTTATATATTATATATAATTCTTCTTATAGATATCTAATTCTCGAGAAGTTCTCGAAACGTTCCAAAGTTCGTTAGTTCATCTGTCACCTTCTGAACTACATACTGTAATTCTACATTTTAGTCCTCTCGCTTCCTGTGATCTTTTTACTGTAGACTATACTGTACAACTTTGATGCTATCTGACCGTGAAGAAATTACCTTTCTCAATTTATTCTATCTTGGGCTCTCGTCTTGCCTCCCTGAGGAGCGAAGTAAGATTTTCTTTAGAAATCTTTAACCTTCGAGAACAGACTTAATTTCCTGCTTCGAAACTCCATTTTACTGGAGTATACTCCACGGTCAAATTGCTTTTCTAATCATCAGACCCATTTTACTCATGCTACGAAAAACATCATGTATACAGAGTAATTAGTAAAAAGTTGATGGATATTTTATATCCCATTATTAATTATTTTCTTTTATAAGTACGATGTGAAACAGTTACGAAATATAAAGAAATGTCATTAAGCTATTTCGAGAAGAATTAAAATAATGAGTTATAATTTTCAGTTAAGAAATATGGTGAACTAAATGACAAGCAGTCATATTTCTGCATATATATATAGTAAATAATAGTATACTGTAGTACAAATCTAGCATCACTCTTTATTGTTAATAATCATTGCTAGGGCTATTTTAATTCCCATATTTTAGCACTTTTATTAATTACAATGCTTGAAAAATTATTAGTGTCAGTATATTTAAAGCATACAGTATATATATTTGTCGTTTCTTTAAATGCTCTAAATTATTCTATACGACTTCAAATCTCAACGTATAGTACCATTACGTTTAATTTTTATGCTGTGATAATTATGTTTGGATTTTAGTCTATTTATTATTGTAAGTTTTAAATCGTTTTAACATTTATTTCCCTAATTTCCTTTATTTTGTTTATTTGTAAATCAACCTAAGAATGTTTCATGTAGAACCGAAACAGGTTGTGTTATAATAAAATACCATAGTCTATATTATGTAGAGTTGGACGTGTTTTTCATATATTGACATTTTGCCTCTGCTTCCATCATACTACAAAATAAAGGAAACCTGACGTTGATGCAACATAAATTCAAAATATTCATGAGTACATGTTCCTATATACACTTGTATAATGTGATAATGAAATATAAACAATTTGCAGTAAAGTGGAAAACAATTTCGGGTTATAAATAAGTAAATAAAAGTAAATATATATAAATAGTTCTATTAACTGAAAAACTGCAGTTTTCAGAACATATGACAAGAGCTTTCATCTCGTCTCTTTTTATACTTTTGGTACTGTGCATCGGATGCGAAAAATGTTCTCCATTATGTTTTTGATCTTCCTTTAGCACATAAAAAGTAATGGTGGGTATCTCAATCAATAAAAACGAAGCGAATTGCCTAAAAGTGCATTTCATACTATAGCTGTTGAACCAATTTCTTTTTATACGATTTTTTCTGAAAAGTGTACAGCCCTAACAGAGGAAAAATAAGTGCTAGTAATATCGTATAATAAACCGTTGCACTTTTAAAGGTGAAAATGCAGTTTTTACAGCAATATCGGTAGAACTACAAGAAATTGCTGAAACAGTAAAAATTGCTGATTTTAGGTTCCTTTTGCAATTTTACCACTTAGTACTTATAAATCTATAAAATAGCACTCGTTTCTCTAGTACAGTATATGACGTAACAAACTTCTTCATTTCATTCTATCCAATCCACGTATATTATATACCAGTTCAAACCAGTAAGACAGTTTCTTCATTGTTCTTATTTACTCATTCATAATTATTTTATTGCAAACAATTTATAGTTCTCAATAATAATCCATCTTCAAAATTATGGATTAGACCACTTCAAAACACAATAAAATACTGGATTGACGTTTCGTTTGCTATATTATCA
>JAQIWE010001775.1:0-14759 GCA_034698565.1 Campodea plusiochaeta
ATCTTCAAATATTATAATTTACTACAGGGCTTCACAGAGATATTTCGCCTAGGGCCCCGCAAAACCTTAATACGGATCTGGCTGGTATATAGAATAATTAGAATTAGAGCGCTGCGTTTAAAACTCTATTGATTTATAATGAATACAGAGCTTAATGATTATACAATCTTTAGATACGAAGATTCTTACGTCATTATGTGAATTATTACTTTATTTCTCTATACTGTAACAACGAAACGAGCAAAAATGATGCTGTAATTTTGTTGAGAAACTGTTTCTGACAAAATCTGAATTAATGCAGTTTTGAATCATTACTTGTGTTAAAGTATTTCTTTCTTGATACAATATTTTCATAAATCCAAGTGATGGCAACTATATTTTAATTACTATACATGGATACTTCCATTATTACTTTTCGAGTAGTATAGTTAAAAGTGCTCTCTTTAAAATGATTTTACGTCTATAAGAAAAGAAAAAACTTTATTTATTATTATGTTTTAATGTTCATAAACATTTTGTAAGCTAAACTGTTCCTCAGCAAGTGGTACTCTATAATTATATTTTTCTGGAAATAATACCTCGTACAATTTTATGGATCAATATTTTACTCAAAATGGATTTTTTTTTCAGATGTACAGTGAGCATGCCATCAGAATGACACGTATTTGTAACCATACCTTTTTTTCATAAATTTGGAGTCATTTTCAGTTTCCTTTACAAGCGAAAAACTTAAAGTATAATAACATGTAAGTTGATAATATAAAATTAATTTAATTTTAATATTAGAGAAATTATACAATATAATTGCAATATAAATTACACTAAAAAAAATACAAAAACCAAAATACAAAAAATATAAAAACTCTTAAACTGTATGAAAACCGTGATCACAAATTTACAATATTTGAAAACAAAAAATGTTGAAGTACATAATTTGATGAAAAACTGTCAGCAAATAGTATGAGACCCTTTGGAAATCCTCGACGACGTTTGTATTTTTTCTTTATAATATTTATTCTGCTTATTTTTTCATCTGTTTTGTGTATAGGTTTAATATACTAATGCACTCACTCTTACAAACAAGATAATATATTATGAAAATACGAAATAAACATGTTGTTTACTGAAATATTACACAAACATACATGTTGTTATCGATATAGGTTTTCTGTAAACATTTTTATTTGTCGTTTGAAACTTCGAATCATAACAGAAGTTTTTTGGAAGCAAAGCTACTATAGTGTTATGTTTTTAGCAGATAAAATGTTTTTAGCAGCAGTTGTTATATACTGTACTGTACTGTAAACAGCAATTATTATACAGTACATAATATTTTTCTCTTTATACCTAACGAGGAAGCATCGATCAACTTTTAGAGTTAACATACTCAGAAATTTATAATTAAGTATATTAGAAAAAATAAAAGAAATAATGATAAAACTACAGAAACGCATGTAATGTAATAGTGTTTTACTGATATTATTGCATTTTTCAGAGTGTAGTATATATTTTTATTTTTACAATGATATTTCGTATTATTTTTATTTTTCCAAAATCACTTATTATGCTGGTAAAAACAATAAATTATGTATTTTGAAGTCTCAATACATGGTACTGTGAGAACTTGTCTTGTTCAAATGTATTTGGCTTTCCAGTGGTTTGTAACTCCAATTCCAGTTACAAACATTATTATGATGGATACTGAACTTTGATTTAAATAAACTATAACATACCTGCTGCAGAGAAGTGATAAAAATCAAGTACGTAGTTAGCAACTATGTTAAAATTACTTGTTTACTATTTTTTCTTTGCTATTGATTTATATTCTTCCACACATTTTATAGTTACATCTGAGTATCTGCAATGCGACATTTTAGCAGTTAATATTAGAATTTACATAAGGAAGACAGCATTTGGAAAACGTTCTCTTTAGAATAGTCAGAGTTTTGCAACACAATTAATTGTTTTAACTATGTTTCTGCCTCACATTATCTCATTGACATTATTATATACAGCATTAGCTTTGTGTCGTGTTACACTGAATAATACGGACAAGCACGCATTCTTGAAAACTACACTTTCAAATTTAGTGTTACGTGAAATTAGTGTGCGTCCAACGTTTACTCTCACTTTACTGAATTTCAACGGATTCTCATCAACGGA
Source organism: Campodea plusiochaeta (assembly GCA_034698565.1). NCBI lineage: Eukaryota > Metazoa > Arthropoda > Diplura > Rhabdura > Campodeidae > Campodea > Campodea plusiochaeta. The sequence continues at coordinate 2,164 of JAQIWE010001775.1, forward strand.
TAGTTACACAACACGAGAAAAGAAAAGAAAGGAAGACGTCTATTTTCTGCAGAAACTAATTCAGAAAAATAATTTTTATGTTGGTGTGAGGTTAATAGTTCCATCATCAAAAGAAAAAAGTTTTTTTAGGAGGATGGCAATGAAAACTTCACTCGCTCCTATCACTAGAGTAGGACCAAGAAATGATCTCTGTGTTTTCAGTAATACAGAACATATGATGGATTTATTAATACAAAGCGTTGCTATTACTGAATATCAAACCTCAAAGAACAGGCGTTGTAGAAATGTTGTTATAACTAATCCAGACTTTGTTCGTGTGTTTGCAAGCTCTTTTAGTGAACATTCAAAATACATGGTGATTCTCGATCATAAAGCAAATCAATCACATTATAATATTCAATATGTATGTTGGTTTTGCCAAAATAGTAACAACGTTTTACTCCCAATTGATCCAAATTCTACAAAAATATTTCATGAATTTAAGGGTAAACCAAAATACAGAATGACTATGTCTGGTGTCAACACATTGGAAAATCTGTATTTTGAAATTCTACACGAAAGTCTAAAATTAAATTACAGTGAAACTAAATTCGCACTATCAGACACGGTATCGTACTCTCATATAAACGAGAAACTTATATCACCATTTGCGCTAACTTCAATTTCATCCTCTTTCAAAATTGAGAAATTGGTATTTGTTACCAAACCTAAGTTGTACTATTATAACAGTTTCTCTATATCATTTCGAGCGTTTTCATTTCGAGCGATCGTTTTATATATTTTTGGTTTGACTGTTGTAGTCATCGCCTTTAAAAATCTCTATTTTGAAGTTGGCAGAACGTCTACTGTTTTTATTGAAATTATCACCCGGCCTCTTATGCAGTTAGTTATTAATATAAAAATAGGTCAAAAAGGAAGATTCATATTCTTGCTTTGGAGTTACTTATCCCTTGTAATGTATGGTATAATAACAACTCAACTAACAGAGTTAATGGTTATTCCAAAAGCTATTTGGATGCCTGAAACTATGCAAGAATTAGTGTATGAAAGTGATTATCAAATTGTATCTTACTATTCTTATAGCGGATTTTCGTTATTTCTTGATGTCCCGAAAGATGCGCAACTTTTTCATGATATCAACGCCAAACTTGTTCTCTCTAATCCCGATTCAAAGTTTTTTTTATATGATGAAAACCGTTTAAACGCTGTAGTAAAATCCACCAAACCACTTGCTTTCTTATGTCCTTTAGATATTGCAGAATATCTCCTGCTATATTGAAATATGTGAACGTTTTTGGTGAGGATGAAATTCTTATACATTCGAAAGAGAGGAGGCAATCGTATATTGCAAAAACACTTTCTTTAAGGGATTACCCTCCTTATTTAGAAACTATAGAGAATGCTACATCTCGGTCATTGCAAGGATACTTTTATGAAAATCATGTTGATATGCATTCATTTCTAGAAAAACTTACTTATTTGCATAATCTAAGAATAAACATGACCAATGAAAGATTGAATGAAATAGAAGAAAGGAACGATGCTCAACCTTTGATATTTTCCCAAGTTAACACTGCATTTTACTTACTTATTTTAGGTCTATCGTTAACAATTGTTATGCTCAAAATGGAAATTCGGATTGCTAAGAGATTGCAAGTTTTGTAATTTGTAAATGTAAAGTGATCTCTGAGTTTTACTCATTCTAACTCCTAAAGAAACTTCCGTAAAGTCACAAAATCTCCAAAACAAATTGACACTGTAAATATTGCAAACTTGCTGGTATTAAAAAAATCCAGGATATTGTTAACCCTAATTTATGTTGATGTCAGAATGTTGTGAACCGTAATTTATGCTAATTTCTTGTAAACAAGACACAAGCATAAACGTAAATTTAAATAAATGTTGTTGTTGATGCCTTACGGATAAATACTGCTTTGTAAGAAATTGTATGTACTTCAAAATAAATATTGTTGATGAAAATGGATAATTTGTAAACATTTTTATTTTAGATTTTAAAGGATAGAGCTTAATGATTATACAATTTTTAGATACGAAGACTGCAACATAATTGTGTGAATTATTACTTTATTTCTCTATACTGTAACAACGAAACGAGCAAAAATGATGCTGTAATTTTGTTGATTAACTGATTCTGACAAAATCTGAGTTAATGCAGTTTTGAATCATTACTTGTGTTAAAGTGTTTCTTCATTGTTATTGATACAGTATTTTCAGCCGAATAAGGAATATTGATATTATCAGGACAGGATTAGCATAATCTGAGTGGATGACAACTCTAATTTAATTATAAGCTTTCATTTTTCTACTTTCTAAACATAATTTTTGAGAAACAGTAGCAATAACTTGTGGTCAGAAAAGTTAAAAAAAAAGCTTTGCTATATAATTATTGTGTTTTCAATATCCACAAATAAAAACATGTTTGTAGGATAAAATGTTTTAGCAGGTGTTATATACTGTACTGTACTGTAAACAGTAATTATTATACAGTACATAATATTTTTCTCTTTATACCTACAGAGGAAACATCGATCAACTTTTAGAGTTAACATACTCAGATATTTATAATTAAGTATGTGGAAAAATAAATGAAATAATGATAAAACTACAGAACCGCATGTAATAGTGTTTTGCTGATTTTATTGCATTTTTAAGAGTGTAGTATATATTTTATTTTTATTTTTAAAATGATATTTCGTGTTAGTCATTTCCCCAAAATCACTTATAATGGTAAAAACAATAAATTATATATTTTGAAATCTCAATACATGGTACTGTGAAGACTTATCCTGTTAAAATGTATTTGACTTTCCAGTCATTACTGTGATGGATACTGAACTTTGATTTAAATAAGCAATAATATATACTGTCTGCAGAACAGTGATAAAAATCAAGTAGTGGGCAACTATGTTCTAATTACATGTTTACATATAATTATATTCGTTCATATTGATTGACAGTATACAAACTACCATAAGTCATATTTAAACATTTACAATGGGATATGTTAACAGTTGATATCAACATTTAGATCAACAAGGTAGCATTTGGATTTTATATTGCCAATATTACAACATAATATACATTTCAAGTTACTAACATTACTGTGATGAATACTGAACTTTGATTTAAATAAACCGTAACATAATCAAGTAGTTGGCAACTATGTTCAAATTACATGTTTACTATATTCTTTGCGATTGATTTAAATTCGTCCACACATTTTATAGTTACATCTAAAGTACGTATCTGCAATGCGACATGTTCGTAGTTAATATCAGAATTTCGAGAAGCAAGACAGCATTTGGAAAACGTTCTCTTCAGAATAGTCAGAGTTTTGCAACGCAATTAATTGTTTTAAACATGTTTCTGCCTCATATTATTTTATTGACAAAAATAAACACATCAGTTTTGTGTCGTGTTACACTGAATAATAATGACAAGCACACATTCTTGAAGCCTCTACTCTCAAATTTGGTGTTACGTTAACTAAGTCGGCATCCAAGATTACCGTCACTTTACTAAACAACAAAGTAATGTCATCAATGGATTGTTCATAAATGTATTGATTCTACCATAGCAGCGACTGCTGAAAGTGCTATAAATTTGTACAATATCTAAACGCACTGTTTGAGAATCAGTTTGCAAAGTACTTCTCATGCAAGAAAATCAACAACTATGAGAAGAATCGTAAATATGATCCTGTTTCACTTTATTTTTCTCGCAGTAAACAAAGTTTTATGTCGTGTTACACTGAACAGTACGGAGACGGACATATATTTGAAAACTGTTGTATCAAATTTGGTGTTACGTGAAATAACTCGACATCCAACATTTACCGTCACTTTACTGAACTACAATGAAATATCAACAATAGATACTTATGAGCAACGTGAAAATAAGAGAAAGAATGACATGTTCTTTTTACAGAAAGTAATTCAGAAAAACAAATTTTATGTTGGTGTAAGGTTAATAGTTCCATCTTCAGAAGAAAAGAAAAACACGCACTACATTTACCAGTATGATGCCATGAAAACATCAATGGCACCTATTACAAGAGTTGGTCCGAATAATGATCTTTGTGTTTCCAGTAATACAGAACATAAGTTAGATCTATTTTCGCAAAGCGCTATAATAACTGCATATCAAGCCTCCAAAAACAGACGTTGCAAAAACTTTCTGGTAACTAATCCAGAATTTATCGACATGTTTCTAAAGATGCGTTATTCACATGCAAAATATCTAGTTATTATCGACCACAAAGTAAATAGTTCATATTTCAATCTACAATACGTTTGTTGGTTTTGCCGTATCGGAAGAGAACATTCTTTAATACCAGTTGACTTAAACGAAACGGAAATATTTCACGAATTTAAAGGTAAACCAAGATTCATAACACGTAATAAATTTGGCAAAAATACCTTGGAAAATGCGGCATATCTCGATATTTTAAGTAAGATATTGGAATCAACTAACAGTGATAATCAGTTATTAAATGGTGAAGTACTGATATATAGCCAAATTATCAACAGCAAATCGTTATTAAGAAAAAATGCTATCTTTCCCCCTTTCAAAATAGAGAAAATGATATTTATTACGAAACCAAAGATATATTATTTTGATAGCTTTTCACATCTAAAAGCATTGTTTTCATTTAAAGCGGGATTGCTATATGCATGTTTGGTTTGACTATTTTAGTTCTGTTTTTTTTTTTTTTTTCAGAAATCTCTATTATGAAGTTGGCGGAACGTCTACTGTTTTTATTGAAATTATAACGCGACCTCTTATGCAGTTAGTTATTAATATAAAAATATTTCAAGAAGGAAGATATATATTCTTGCTTTGGAGTTTCTTATGTCTTGTTATGTACGATATTATATCAACTCGAATAACAGAGTTAATGGTTATTCCAAAAGCTATTTGGATGCCTGAAACTTTGAACGAATTAGTGTATGAAAGTGACTATAGAATTGATTCATTCTTTCTTTTCCACGGATTTGTAATGTTTCTTAATTTTCCTAAAGATCGTCAACTTTCTAAGGATATTACTGCCAAACTTGTACAACCTGCCTATGGTAAAGATGCTGTGTTTTTCAATGAAAATTGTTTGAAATCTGTAGTAAAATCTACTGAACCTTTGGCTTGCTTATGTCCATTGGACCTTGCAGAGTATCTTTTGCCACTGAAATTTGTAAATGTTTTTGATGAAGATGAAATTCTAATTCATTCGAACGAAGAGTGGCTATCAGTCACGCCGAAAGCATTAATTTTATTGAATGGCTATCCCCCTTATTTAGAAACTCTAGAGAACGTCTCATCTCGGTTGTTACAAGGAGATATTTTTCAAAGAAATGCTGATATGTATCCCTTTGAAGAAAAACTTAAAAATTTGCACAATATGAGAATAAACATGACGAACGATAAATTGAAAGAAATTGAAGAGAAGCAAGATGCAAAACCTTTGATATTTTCCTAAGTTAACAGTGCATTTTACTTACTTATATTAGGTCTATCGTTAACAATTGTTATACTCAAAATGGAAATTCGGATTGCTAAGAGAGTGCAAGTTTTGTAATTTGTAAATATAAAGTGATCTCTTGAGTTTTACTCATTCTAACTCCTAAAGAAACTTCCGTAAAGCCACAAAATCTCCAAAACAAATTGACACTGTAAATATTGCAAACTTGCTTGTATTAAAAAATCCAGGATATTGTTAACCCTAATTTATGTTGATATCAGAATGTTGTGAACCGTAATTTATGTTGATTTCTTGTAAACAACACACAATCATAAACATAAATTTAAATAAATGTTGTTGTTGATGTCTTACGGATAAAAATTGCTTTGTAAGAAATTGTATTTACTTCAAAATAAATATTGTTGATGAAAATGGATAATTTGTAAACATTTTTATTTAGATTTTTAAAGGTATAGAGCTTAATGATTATACAATTTTTGGATACGAAGATTCTAACTATTGTTCCTACGAGACCAGCCGAGACCGAGGCTGACATTTTCTAACGAGACGAGACAGAACCTACACGAACGAAACCGAGACCAAGAATATGAAAAGAGACCGAGACCAAATCTCGTTTAGGTCTCGTTCTGGCACGGGATAACACTATCTGCTAAAAGTTAGAAATTCATAAACTTTCAATAGCTTATAAGGTTTTTAATTCATTATATATACTCATTAAATCGCTCAACGTACTGAATATATCAATACCATGAGCAGAAAAAGGTGTAAAATTATTTTATTTTAGAAAGTATTTATTACAAGAACAGATTTCGCGTTTTCACGAAAAGTTCTGCGAAAATGTGCATTTCTGCAGTTTAATAACAACATTACAATAAAGTTCAAAAAGTTAATGAGACCGAGACCTGAACGAGACGAGACCGAGACTAACTATACGAGACTGGAACCGAGATAGACTTTTTGAACGAGACCGAGACCACCTTGATCTCGCCTCGGTCTCGTCTGGTAGGAACCCTAATTCTAACATTACTACGTGAATTATTACTTTATTTCTCAACTGTAACAACGAAACGAGCAAAAATGATGCTGTAATTTTGTTGATTAACTGTTTCCGATCAAATCTGAATTAATGCAGTTTTGAATCATTACTTTTGCTAAAGTTTTTCTTCATTGTTTTTGATACAGTATTTTCAACCGAACAAGGAATATTGATATTATCAGTACAGGATTAGCATAACCAGAGTGGTTGACAACTCTATTTTAATTATAAGCTTTCATTTTTTCTACTTACTAAACATAATTTTTGAGAAACAGTAGCAAGAACTTGTGGTCAGAAAAGTTAAAAAAAAGCTTTGCTATATAATTATTGTGTTTTCAATATCCACAAATAAAAACATGTTTGTAGGATAAAATGTTTTAGCAGGTGTTATATACTGTACTGTATTGTAAACAGCAATTATTATACAGTACATAATATTTTTCTCTTTATACCTAAAGAGGAAACATCGATCAACTTTTAGAGTTAACAGTATACTCAGATATTTATAATTAAGTATATGTAAAAAAAAGGAAATAATGATAAAACTACAGAAACGCAAGTAATAGTGTTTTACTAATCTTATTGCATTTTTAAAAGTGTAGTATATATTTTTATTTTTATTTTTACCATGATATATCGTGTTAATCTTTTTCCCAAAATCACTTATGATTGTGAAAACAATAAATTATATATTTTGAAGTCCCAATGCATGGTACTGGGAGGACTTGCCCGGTTAAAACGTATTTGGCTTTCCAGTGGTTTGTAAATCAAATTCAATTTACTGACATTACTATGATGGATACTGAACTTTGATTTAAATAAACTATAATATATATCTGCAGAACAGTAAAAAAAATCAAGTAGTTGGCAACTATGTTTAAATAGCATGTTTACTATATTCTTTGCGATTGATTTATATTCGTTCACACATTTTATAGTTACATCTAAGTATCTGCAATGTGATGTGTTGGCAGTTAATATCAGAATTTCGATAAACGAGACAGCATTTGGAAAACGTTCTCCTCAGAATAGTCAAGAGTTCTTCAACACAATTAATTGTTTTGACCATGTTTCCGCCTCACATTATTTTATTGACATTAATAAACACATCAGTTTTGTGTCGTGTTACTCTGAATAATAATTGAAGTCTCTACTCTCAAATCTGGTGTTACGTTAACTAAGTCTGCATCCAACATTTACCGTCACTTTACTAAGCTACAAAGGAATGTCATCAAAGGATATAAACTATAACGTACGTATATGCAGAGCAGTGATAAAAAAAAGTAGTTGGCAACTCTGTTCTAGTTACATGTTTACATATAATTATGTCCTTTGATATTGATTGACAGTATACAGAATTCTATACGTCATATTTAAACATCTACAATGCGATATGTTAACAGTTAGTATATCAAACATTAGACCAGAAAAATAGCATTTAGAAAACGTTCTCACCAATTTTATATTGCCAATACCGCAACATAATATACATTTAACTGTTTTATCCATGTTTCTGCCTCACATTATCTCATTGGCATTATTATGCACATCAGTTTTGTGCCACGTTACACTGAATAATACGGACAAGCACAGATTCTTGAAAACTACACTTTCAAATTTAGTGCTACGTGAAATTAGTGTGCATCCAACGTTTACTCTCACATTATTGAATTTCAACGGATTCTCATCAACGGATAGTTACACAACACGAGAAAAGAAAAGAAAGGAAGACGTCTACTTTCTGCAGAGACTAATTCAGAAAAATAATTTTTATGTAGGTGTAAGGTTAATAGTTCCATCATCAGAAGAAAAAAGTTTTAGTAAGAAGGCAATGAAAACTTCACTCGCTCCTTTCACTAGAGTAGGACCAAGAAATGATCTCTGTGTTTTCAGCAATACAGCACAAATGATGGATTTACTAATACAAAGCCTTGTAATTACTGAATATCAAGCTACGAAGAACAGACGCTGTAGAAACTTTGTTATAACTAATCCAGACTTCGTTCGTGTGCTTGCAAACTCTTTTAGTGAACATTCAAAATACATGGTGATTCTCGATCATAAAGCAAATCAATCACATTCTAATCTTCAATATGTCTGTTGGTTTTGTCGAAATAGTGACCACGTTTTACTTCCAATTGATCCAAATTCTACAGAAATGTTTCATGAATTTAAGGGTAGACCAAAATACAAAATGAGTATGTATGGTGTCAACACTTTGGAAAATATGTATTTTGATGCTCTACAAGAAAAACTAAAGTTAAATAACAGTGAAAATAAATTCGCACCAACAAATATCGTATCGCACTCTCATTTAAGCGAGGAATATATATCATCATTTGGGCAAACTTCAATTTTATCCTCTTTCAAAATTGAGAAATTGGTATTTGCTACAAAACCTAAAGTGTACTATTATAACAGTTTCTCGCATCTGAAGATTTTGTTTTCATTTCAAGCATTCTTTTTATATATCTTTGGTTTGACCGTTGTAGTCTTCGCCTTTAAAAATCTCTATTTTGAAGTTGGCGAAACATCTACTGTACTTATTGAAATTATAACGCGACCTCTTATGCAGTTAGTTATTAATATAAAGACAGGTCAAAAAGGAAGATTCATATTCTTGCTTTGGAGTTACTTATCCCTTGTAATGTATGTTATAATATCAACTCAAATAACAGAGTTAATGGTTATTCCAAAAGCTATTTGGATGCCAGAAACTTTGCAAGAATTAGTGTACGAAAGTGATTATGGAATTGTATCTTTCTATTCTTACAGCGGATTTTCGTTATTTCTTGATATCCCGAAAGACGCGCAACTTTTTCATGACATCGACGCCAAACTTGTTTTCTCTACTCCCGATTCAATGCTTTCGTTATATGATGAAAACCGTTTAAACGCTGTAGTAAAATCTACCAAACCTCTTGCTTTCCTATGTCCTTTAGATATTGCAGAATATCTCCTGCCATTGAAATATGTGAACGTATTTGGTGAAGACGAAATTCTTATTCATTCGAAAGAGAGGAGACAATCATTTCATCCAAAAACACTTTTATTAAGTGGTTACCCTCCTTATTTAGAAACTTTTGAGAATGTTTCTTCTCGATTGTTTCAAGGAGACTTTATTGAAAATTATATTGGTGGGCGTCCATTTCAAGAAAAACTTATTTATTTGCAAAATCTGAGAATAAACATGACGAACGAAAGATTGAATGAAATAGATGAAAGGAACGATGCTAAACCTTTGATATTTTCCCAAGTTAACACTGCATTTTACTTACTTATGTTAGGTTTGTTCTTTGCAATTGCTCTTTTCAAAATGGAAATTCAAATATTTAAAAGACAGAATGGTTTGTAATATGAAACCTGTATGCTTTTTTATCGAAGCCCAACGTTTTCTTACACACGTTTACATTTTCACTTTCTTTGTTCTCCTTTGTACTCGATATCTCAGGGGACCGATAAGTTGTGTTGGAGGATGTTGCGCAGCGCTAAAAAAATGGGACTTCATTCTTTACGGATAATGATAGAAAATATTGTATTTTTGAACTAGTGCCATTAAACAACAAAAGTGGTACCACAAAATATCAAAACGCACAATGTCATAATCCAATTTTTTGTGTATTAAAAACATCCCGAAAGTTTAAACTTTTTAAACTCTAATTTATGTTAATGTCCGCTTATTTCTTTTAAACAAGACCCATATTTAAAAATGTTTATTGAAAGAAGGAAATGTTGCTATTGATTAATAATAAGTGCATAATGATTTGATGAATTTTTATGTGTAGTAACTTTCCAGAGTAAATCACTTCAGAAAATAACCAGTTAATTAGGTATCTTTTATTTCAATAACATTGTTAATGTTTCTTTTTTCATTTCTTCTTGGAATGTGGTATTAGGAAATCCATTATTGGCATAAACAAGTTTGAGATATTTAGAAGATAACTTTGGTGTTCTTGTTCTCTCAGGATCAGTGAAGTTAACGTTAACAACTCCATATTTAATACTGAAAAGAAAAAAAATACTAGTTTTAATCCATGTGCTAAAAATAGAAAAACTTATTTAAGTAGTAATAACTTAGCATATTGGAGTTATGTACCTTATATTAAATTTCCATGTATTGTTAGTTAATAAAACATAGTTACAAATGATCATTTTGTAAATATGGGGTTAAACATTGCTGATATTTTCCAAATATTGAATACAAAACTGACATTCTATAATCACCTCAATTTTTTTACACGTTAACATTAAGAAATGGAAACATAGTATAATTTGACACTTGCAACTAGCGAGCTATGTTGGATTCACAAATAACTTATTGAAATATTCCTGTCGAATTCTCTGAAAAAAAGAAGAAATTGATCTCTCCGTGAAGTAGGAAAACTGTTGATAACTTAATTGATTTGACCAAAATTGCAAGTAAAATAATATTCAAATTTTATACTTACTTGTATCCCAAATTCCACTCGAAATCATCCATAAGACTCCAACTAGAATATCCTATGATGTCACAACCATCAACCAAAACTGATTTCAACATTTCATTTATGTAATCCTAGAAAATAATGAGAAATAAACTAATTGTTAGTTGAAATAATGTAATATATTTTATAAGATTATTTCTTACTCTGAAATACTCAACCCTGTCAGGATCTATAATCTGCCCGGTCAAATCATTGTAACCATTTTCTGTTACAATAACTGGTGGATTATTGTATTCCAGCCGTATTCTGTTTAGAGCTTTCCTGAAACCCCATGGAACTACATACACCTAAAAATTAATGTACAAATATATTGTTAAAGAAGTTGTTGGTGTAAAAGAAATAGTTACCTAACTTTTTCATCTCAAGCAAAAAAAAAGACATTCCTGTACTATATGTTAGAAAATACCACCTCACCTTTAAAAAAACTTTTAACATTAAGTTATTCAAATTAAATGTCATTTCATAATACCTGGACACATTATTATAGGGGAAAACATTATTACTGTTGAGGTGAGTTCTTAATTTTCAACGAAGAATGGCTCACAGAATTGAACAAAGAAATATTCAAAATACTGTAGATAGGAAAAATTGAATGAAGGAAAATCAATCAGAACTGTTTGAAATAATAAAAAAAAGCTACAAGAATGGGACGAGATGAGAAAATTGACCACACAGATTTGTTCCTGTGACTTTTGTTATTACAAACATATCGTTTCTGAGTTGTCAAGAAATTCGAAATGAGACCGAGACGAAACAACGCTTTGGGGTTTCACTAAATAAAATTGCATAATCTTGAATGATTAAACGTTTAATTAGAGCCCCTTCTCTGTTAAGATGCTTTGTTGGTGTTTTATTTCTTATCTTAAGTTAACGTGTTTCAGAGTTCTACACTCTATCTTCTGAAGTTAATATACTTTTAAAACAGAAAAATGAAAATAACGTTAGCTTAGAGCCCTGAAACATGTCAAGTTAAGATAAGAAATAAAACACCAACAGTATTTTAACAGAGGAGTAGCTTTTATTAAAATGGGTTTACTTTAGTATCATCCCGTGTTGATCGGATAGGTCAATCTTCATCCTCGAATAGGTCAATCTCCATTCTCGAATAGGTCAATCTTCATTCTCGGATAGGTTAATATCCATTCTCGGTTAGGTTAGGTTTGATCAAGGTAGGTTAGGCTCATGTTAGGTTCGGTTCTGAAAGACCTTTTATAGACCCGAGATGATAGTAAAGTACCCCCATTAAAAGTTTAATCTTTCCATAATATAATAATCTATGTTGCTCTCCAAAAAACAGTTTTTGAAGCATTAGAATACTTACTAAACTGAAATGACCTTCAGCGGAGACTGGCCATGATGGGTCAATGGAGGTAGAAACTGCTTCATCATTGAGTACAGAAGGTATTTCAGAGTTTGAATTCCATCCATTTTTTGTACACAAATTAGTTGTGTAGTGGTTGAATCCAAAGAAATCAGAAGCACCTGTAATTTTTTAAATAGTGATAATAATAATAATAATATTTATTGGTCTTTAAACAGATATATATCCAAGAGACACAAATACAATTATTTAATTATG
>JAQIWE010001776.1:0-14758 GCA_034698565.1 Campodea plusiochaeta
CCCATCACTAAGCAGCAGGCCCGGGCCCATTACAAAGCAACAGCACTGTAGTTTCCAAGCCAACGGTTGTTAAAATGGAAACTAGAGAGTAGAAACCTACAATAGATAAGTACTAGCATGAAGATTCCCTGCCAGGATAAATCCTTAACAAGTTTGTGCAAGGCCAGCCTACACGAGTCCACTACTAGTCTGCAATTCCATAAAACTCCGTACTTGCACCAAGTTAGCACAGGCAAGCCTGAACGAATTTACATGAAGATTTCATTATTACATGAAGATTTCATTCAAGACGATTCAAAGTCACGCCTTATTATATTTGGTTTCCTATATATTTCAGTTTTTGATTACTAACTATAGTTACAATAATATAGAAGAAAGTTATAAAGATTGTAAGTGGGAAAACTATGCTGATATTCATATTTATCTCTTAACACAGACATCGCAACCATATTAACACAATACTGGAAACATGACTGCTGTAAGCAAAATAATAAACCAATATAATATCCGTGAAACCTTTTTAACTCCACCTTTCAATAAATAAACATAAAATGCCACTAAATATTCTTCGTCAAATCTCTTTCCCCAGTTTAACTCCATTACAGCAATATTCAAAACTATTAAGATACTATACATGAGCATAATGGAAGAATCTATCAGCATTCCAAGGCAGAGAATTGCTCCAAAATCGGTTCATGTATCTTTCCAGCATCTCTTCTGTTATAGAGTAGCAAACAAGACTTTATTATTCCATTAATAATGATGTTCTTTACGCTTAGTGCAAATGTTTAGTGGATGTGAGAGCAATTCTCTTTATGTCACATCAACTGCTGCATACGGAATTTCAACATGGTGGAAATTAGGCCTACATGCAGGAACATTATTTTGTTTATGCTCTTCACTGTTAATGGAGTGTAACTATGTAAATTATGGTAGTTTATGAATAGATTGGTGAGGATTATGTTTGTATTTAGATTCCTTTTAAAGTTGTCTATGTTTGTATTGTTTGGGTTGGAACACAATTTTGCCATCGAAAAGTATATTTGGTTAGGTTGCTAAGTCTCTGTTAAATTTAGAGATGTTTGTTACTTTAAATGCTTTGGTTAATTTTGGCAATGTTAGGAGTAAGTTAGCGGTTATTTTTACTTCATATAAACGAACTATGATGTCTATTTCAAGATTATCAATTTTTTTAAAGGCTTCCACAATTTCTCCATGTTGCAGTTTTCAAGAAGAGGATCAATCATTACCTCTGATTTATGAATATGAAGAAGAACAAAGAAAATTGACACGATCAAGCTTTTATATTTATATAAATTAATAATTACGAAAGCTACTATGAACTTTTGCTCGTATCCGAATGTCCTTATTTATCTATAACGTCTGTAACATCATTTCTCCTGCTTCCTTTATACTCCTTTCATAACGTGGCAAAACATTTGTCATTCGGATGTTATGGAGGAACATCACTTCACCTGTACACTATAAATTACTATTATTCCACTATACCAGTGTGGCCTCTTGTTTAATTTGACCCTCTAATTCTCCAATTCTGTTAATACTATATAATAACAACCTCCACCACGTCAAAACAGACAAGATAACAACTAAATCTTACATTGTGAGAGTGTAATTTCATCAGCCTAATTAAAAACATCTTCCATAAGTAACTAATTAGCAGAGAGCTCATAATAAATGTATCTTTACTGTTTTGAAGCCCACCTTTGTAGTAAGTTGGGTTTGCCAACACAGTAATGAAATACGCACTGGAGTCACTGAATCATTCAGATAACAAAGCCAAAGGTTTATTTTATAAATACGTTCTGCCTTTGCCTCCAGACAAAATACAACTCTGTATAATTAAACGCTGGTTGTTAGAATACAATGAGTTTTCGTGGACTTGGTTACTTTCTCGCCTTCTACACTATAGAAAGGAACAGAGGAAAAAAAGGACGTTGGAGAACAATGTGGCTTGGATAGAATGACTAATTTGCGGAAGGAAAAATACATGTTTTGTTCTGCTATTCCCGTAAGGTGAAATTGAGGTGGTCTCTACGCTTAGTCAATGAGGTATTTACGTTGTTGACATGTTTCGTTTAAATTAACGAGTAAGAAGCTACTTGTTGAAGAGTAGTAAATTAGTTAGGTATTTCAAGTTTTGTAAATTTTCTAAGAAGCCAGAGTTTTAATCTCTGAAAGCTATACATTTTACTAGTCTCCTTTTATCCACGGATATACACAATGTGGATATGACATGTTATATCTTGGAATTTATGTACCTAAAATATGAAAATAAAAATACATGTAGTCATTAACAACTTCTCCAATAACAAAACATCGCATTCCATTTCTTGAAACGTAAAATATCTGAATGCAAGTGACAAGTGAAGAAGTTTGTAGTTTGGATTTGGCATGCAAAGCATCTCTTTGTCGGTCAACGGTCATAATCGTGTTCAAAATTTCCTAGATGGCACGAAATGCATTGGGAAAACGCCAAAGTGGTAGAATGAGAGTTAGAGAAAGCCCCCACACAACTTTTCGTCTTTCTACATGAGAAATAGAACTCAAGTTTTCCTTATATTCATTTTCCAAAGGAAGTTTCCTCCACAGCAGATGTTACTGAAGGTTCTTCTGTTTTTCAGGTATGAAAGTAAACAGTGGAAATGTACACCTCAAGAACAAAATATGTGATCTTATAGAAGGAAAACAAGAGTAAGAAGACTTTCTAAGGAGATTATTCTATTTCTGATGAGGGAAATTGTTATTCTGAACTCACTACTGCAGGGTTGAGAAAGGAAAAACAACAAAATGAAATAAAACCGAATGATATTGTTCGAGTTTGAATTAATGGGAAGTACGAAACTTGTATTGTGAAATATAAATAATTTTATTATGTTTATGATATTTGTTTACTTAACAGGATTGGTACGTAAAATTCTGTATTTTTTCTGCGCGAGCTATTTTAGGTTAGAATTAATTAAAATGGGTTATAGTATATATCTCCAAATAAGAAAGATGATAAACCTTGGGGAAAATGTCATATTGCCCATTAGTTTTGTTAGTGCATATTTAAATATTCGGTGTTTAACTCTCCATGAAAAATGTTACAAAGATATATTTTTTTTACAACTCATGAACCAAAAATCTATAAAATGGTAAAAATATTTGTTTTTCTGGTATATCGTACCTCTACGTTTCAACTGAAATGAATCTCACACCTAAAATAACCAAAAACTCCAGGTAATTCGTTGGTATTTAGTAAACTAAACATATTATACCCTTGTATTTGTTTTACTCCATGAAGATGAATGTTTTACTTAACAGGAATGTATATTGTGGAAGTTAGTATTACTCGTAACACGGAAATCCCCGTGTCACTGAAGACACCTTTAATCCCCACATTTAATCCCATACTCTAAATTCCTCTCTGGGATTTAAACCCCCTACAATAACAATACTATACACGATTCTTCATGAATATAAATTCGCTGTTATTTATTATAATAAAATATAAAAACCCTTCTATTTTAATGGGAGCCATAAGCAGAAGAGATGATATGATAAATTATCGAATTACATGCACAAAACGGTCCAATAGGTCGCTCTGTAGAGGTGTCAACTGGTAGGGTTTCCAATGGTCATCATGTTGAGATTTCAAGACTTTTGATTTGAAGAATTAGGTATACCCTGCGCAAGAACATAAGACCTACTTCTTGTTAACGCAGTTTGACCGTTTTAACACCCAAACAATAGGGCGGAGGCGGACAAAAGAATCACCCCTATTTCATACTGTAAATAAACTTTCTCCTGTCAAAATCATCAACATTTCTTAACAAGAAATAGTTCTTATGTTGTCGCGCAAGGTAAATAAACATTTTCACTATAAGGCAATATAGAAATAAGCACACCAGAATGAACAAAATTTCTTATCCTTCATTGCAAATTACAGTGTCAGTTTATTTTTGAGTTTTTTCCTGAGAAACAATAATAATAAATACTACATTATATTTATCATTTTTTAGCTTATACGTTACAAATCCACAATGAAAATACAGAATATTGTCAATATTTCAGCCAAGATCCTTAGCTTTTATCAAGGCATTAAATATATTTACAAACAATATTCTGTATTTTCATTGTGGATTTGTAATGTATAAGCTAAAAAATGATAAACACATATGAATCTATTTCTCTCGGGAAGAATACTACATTAAATCTTTAATTAATCTTATTACTGTACGTTATTCTTAGCTACGGTGAATTCAATAGAAAATTCAATGTCAGAGTAATAAACCTGCTATTATTGTATTACAACAATAGGGGAATAATAAAAAATACGTTTTCGTATGCCAACAATAGCATGATAGAAAATATGAAGGCTGCTATCAATCTGAAAATACAAAGAAAGTATGATGACGAACTAGAAAAGAAAACTCAGTTGAGGTAGGTTTTAAGTTTAATACATAAAGAAAGAGGAAATGTACAGGGACTTACTTTATGTTTTTTTTCGTCTAACTATGTATGTGGAAAGATTTCATATTTTTCAGAAGTTAAAAGTTTCTAGTATATTGTAGTCGAACAGGAAACACTGTTTTTAATTTTAAAAAATCTATATCAGAAAATGTTATAATGTGATTTTGAAAGATATATATATAAAACAGGAAACAACCTTATATGATTTTTTATTAATATTGATTATGTCGCGAAGTTTCTTGTATATCTTATTATTCACTTTGCAAGCTGAAGTATGAATCTAATTATTGAAATTGATGAAGAACTTTAAGAGAGTTTTTTACTCCTTGCATAGTGATACTTTATTTACAACGACTGATCGATTGTTTAATATAAATAGGCTGTAATATAATTATGAAAAAAAATAATAAAAAAAATGACATATAGAACTATGATGAATGAATTGAAATCGTTTGTCACACTGAGCTTTTGTATATAAAGAATAACACGTAATCAACTTAACTGCTTCGTCGCCCTAATTTTTTTTGTGTAAGGTATCAGATCTTCACATAGATTTAACATCAGGCTAAATACCAAACAATGAATAAATGATATATTTACAAGAAAACCAGATGCACAAAATTTTGAGCTGTGACCACCCTGCCGACCTCTCTGATCACCTCGTTGATCCACGTATAAATTATAATAGACCACAAAATGAAAATGACTTCCTCTATTTATAGAGAAGAATAGAACATTCTATCAACACATTTATCAAATGTAATGGATTCCCGCTGGTTTCTGTCAGGCTCAGTTTATCACCATATCCTAGAGCAAGTCTCCACCATATATAGATCTAAGCTGTTCTTCAAAAAGCTTTTAAAATATGGAATATATATCTAGAAGGTGAGATGCTTATTGATTATAGATTGAGATGCGAAAGATATTGGACGAATTTTGATCGTCAGTTTTTAAATTCTCAGCGAGAGAATTTGATATCTTAGACGTATGAGTGTGATATTATTATGGGAATTTTTTTATTACCTCCCTGAATTACAAGTATATATTAAGGTGAAAATAAAATATTCTTAGGTTTCTCATATTAATATGAAACGAGTTATTCAATAAGGTGTAGTTTGGTCAAACACAAACAAATTAAAAGACGAAAGAATTTTAGAGTAATGACAATAACCGGCAACAACCATTATTTTAAAGGGAACGGTATAAAAATAAGTTTTAAACATTACTTTTGTGTTAAAAAAATCACTTTCGAGTCAGTTTTTAACCTCTTAAACACTCTTTTTTGTAATCTGAATCCTTTTGTATTTTTTAATGAGATAACGCACTTAGAAAATGTAAGTTGAATGTGAAGTATTGCATAACATTAGTTTGAGAGATGAGATAGTACTTGTTATGTCACTCAAACACTTCTGTTCGTGTAACAAAAGTTGACACGAACATGAAAAACACTGTTCACATTCAACAACTCATCCCTCTCACACCTTAAAGTATATAAACCACTTTTCAACTGACGTCACCCAAATACTATTACAACTAAGCTGAAAGCATGTTATGTTGCTATCGCTTCTCATTTCACCTTATTCTCTTTATTTTAGTATGGTGTGAAAATTATAAGATCAAAATGTTAAATTTATTAAGTTATCTTATGAATAGTTATCTTCCAGGTACAGTAGGCTTAACTTAATGTTTCATGTTTAAAAGACCCTCTGATGATCTTAAACTTACATTAGTAATATTATCTTCGGAATAATATAAGTTTTTCTGACTAAAAATTATAGCTTTCCGATTTAGTAAAGAAAATACGTAAGAGGTTTTTAAATATATGAAAGTAAATCAGTCATATACTAAAGTTAACTGTACTCTAAGCAATACTTTTAAAACTAAACACAAATTTTAAATAAATTGTCAAATATCAGAACATTAACCATTTCAATGCAATAATATAACGGTATATTTGAAATAAATTTCTAGTAATAAATGTGCAGTGCACCGTACATAAACTTTGGAATGTAAGATCATTTTCCGAAACAAAACCGCTGGAAAATGATGAAATTCTCAACTCTCGACTACAACAGGTGTCAAAGAAAGGAACACCCTTTACGAACAAACTTTCACCCTCAACTTAATCCCACATCTTTTTCATTACTGTTTGTTTCTACTCAAATGAGTTGCTCCTTACAAGTAGGCAAATAGCAGAACAGACACCAAGAAGAATGAAGAGAAAAAGAAAGAAAGAAAGAGACTGAGGGAGAAAAGGAGACAGAAAAGAAAGAAAAGCAATCAATCTCACTGATTTCGCTTCCAAAGTACCATGGGAACAATTCCAGATTTTTGGAGGCAATCGTCAATCACATTGACGAATTAACACATTAACAACATAAAAGGTTCATTTTCTCTTCGAAGACTAAGGGCTGCTGTATATAAAGAATAACACTTAATCGACTTAATTGCTTCATCAGCTAAAAGGTGTGCATTTTTTCCCCTTTCGGAAGATAATTGGGAAAAATTCTTTTAGTACGGTATATATTTTTCTCGAGATTCTTTTTCCAGGTTAAAGTTATGTACCGGGCAAAAATCTAAGTTAACAGTCGTTCATCCCTGGCACTCTGTCTGGAGTTCTAGTATTTTGTTACTGTGGTTATGGTTTGTATAACTTGACAATACACAACGAACTTTATTGCAATGATCGAAGGGCGAATCGAATTTTGCTGCATCGCTATATTTTGTTCTGAAGTGAATGGGTATACTTTGAAGCGGAAATTTATATGAACAATGCAATTTGTATTTAAATAAAACTGGAAATCAATGTGAAAATCCATTTACTTAAAGTCTAACTATAATTATCTTTAGCATCATTCTAAGTGGACAGTAACAAGTAATTTCAAGCACTCGACATCATATCATTTATCATTACAGAATAAGAATTGTTTACAATAATAATTCATTCATTTCATGGAATATCAAAATTATTTCCAAACAAATACTATAACTCCCAAAATAAATTATAAACAATATATTGCACATAGATTTAACCAACTTTATCGATCCCCAAGAAAGCACTCCGAAGTCATTCGAGAAGTAAAAAGTGACCTGAATATTTCCACCGTCGTTATCTCTTTGATGATGAAATAATCATTTAAAAGGAGTCTGTTCAAAGCGACATTAATTAGGGTAATCACTTTTCGGCTTTTCCTAATGTCCGTACAGTCATCTTCAAAGAAAGCTCTACAACTTTACGAAAGGGTCAAATATCAATGACTTTGACTTCAAACCTAACCGCCTGTGTTAATTGGCTGTGATTAGAGTATAAAAGTCGGAAGCAGATGACCTACTTGACCAATGAGAGATATTTTATTTATACTCTGTTTCAAGTTGATCTCACACTTGCGGCTTTAAGATTACACATTACGATGGTTAAGAGGAAAGAGCGATGTTGGAGTTTTTTATGGAATATGGCGTACATGCGAGATTGTCAGTGATTATGGTGTTTCAAGATTTGAAGATATTTTTATCGAGTAGAAGTGAAAAGAAATTAATTGTTTTTTTATTCTTATTTAAATCCATATATTCTAAGAGGCTCATTCAGGAGAAGCAGAATTGAAATACATCGTACCCATTCAAGAAACAAAGGTAACTGAATCCTGTAACTTAATAGAAATATTTAGTATTCTTCAAATTTGCTTACCTCACTGCTTTTACTGTACCTTTCTTTTTCAAATACAGACTAATTGAAGGTATATTTTAAAACAGCTTTGCTGGTTTAGAACAATGCAACCGATGTGTACATCCAGTAAAATATTCTTAAAACTCTGCTGAACTGATATAATTATATGACTTATAAAACACATAATTCATCAAAACGTTTTGAAATAACATGCCTATCCATAATATCAAACAGACTTCGGCTCATCATGTTATATGGGTTATAAACCAGTTACCGAGTGAGTTGACAATTTTTTTACTAACTTAGCCTTCTAACTTACAGTAAATTGGTAGATAGTTTTACTGAAAAGGAAATTTTAAAAAGGTTTCTCAAAGATTCAGAGCAGCTTCCTTCATTTAATCAAATATCTCCCTTGTTTACAATTGCTTAATGTAAAAAATGGGTTTTAATATATTTAACTATAAAATTTAGTAAAGAAAGTATATTTTTAGGAAATTGATTTGGGGAAATCAGTTACTATAATTAGTTAATTACACAGAATCATAATATATTTCAGCAACTTATTATGGATTGTAAGATGCAATTAACATAATATATTATTCTTTTAACTCCGTACCGCGTGTATTATTATTACTTTCCATAGAAAAAAAGCTAAACATATAACATTATTAGTACCGTTCTTGCTTTCATATATACAATTTTGCAAAACAGAAGTTTCCTCGTAAAATGCTATATGGAAATATGACACATTACACTTACACATCCGTAATTTATTCATATACATACTCTCTCATCTATCCCTTACATTACCGCACATAGAATCACATAACTTGAGTGGTTTTTAAAATGTTCTGTACAGTTAGTTTATTAACAAACCTGTATAAATTATCAAGAGTTTTGGAATCCATAGTGTATAACTTCTGTGGGCTGCTATAGGCGCTAGGTGGTGTACCAGTAGAATACTGCAGGAAATTTCAGGAGAAAATCTTGCTCGTATGGATATTTTTTGTTTTTGTTGTCTGCCAAAACGGCTTTGACTGACAATTGAGATTAGAGCGACTTATTGAGCGGTTCGTTTGAAGCTTTAAGAGTAATAAATGAGTCCATTAATGTTTTGAACGGCAATTAATCTCTTTTGGGAACAGAGATCGCATACACTGATAAAGAGGAAGAATTAAACAGAGCTTGGAATAATTACCATTTTTACATAATGTACAGTAAGTTCTGCGTTTTATTTTCTATTTCTTCCAATAACGGAGAAAAAGTGAAGTCGATTGTACGAAATTAATCGACTTAGAATTGGTGTATGAACATATTACTGCTCTGAAAATAACAAATTTCGACAATATATCACATTGTTTTAGAAAGTGGTAAAAGGTTGATGTTAACTTTGAGTTTTCCCAAAAAATAACAAATGAATAATAAATAGCAAGAAAAAAATAAGATAATCTTTTTTTCACTTTCATTTTGAAGAACCTACTTCTTTAGGTACAGATGTGTCTTCAGTAATATGAAATGTATCTTACTTCAATAATTTTGTATAGGCGAGCAGCGACTAAATCAAGTCCAACATTTAAATCGACAGACTTTGATTGATGACATACAAGTTTGTATACAACTATTTTGGTGTAATGAAATTATAATGTACTGGTGCAGATAACTGAGTGAACAACAACACACAAACTGTGCAATTACATATTATCGATAATAAACGTAAAGTACAAGTAGAGAAATTATGGATATAAAGTCAGAAATATTACATTAAATAAATCATATGCTTTATAAAGCTATCTGTAAACGTAAATATGCAAATTAAATAATGTTTCCTACACTTGATGTACTTTCTTTTGAACTACTGTATAGTTTTGCAGTTCACGCCAAAGGGTATATTGAACCCAAAATCCAAGGAAATGAAAAAAAAGTGGTATTTTTACACAAGCTTTATTATTTTATACCCTCACAATTCACATCACAGTCGTAGCAAGCTTTGAGAAAAATACAAAAAGCTAGGAAGATAAAATATCTTAAAATATCTCTGCTGTGGAATAGGAAGGTAAGTCAAAATTGTCTGTGATACTGCGAGCAAATTACATAATTAAGAAACTACATTAAAAATAACATTTTTAGTATACTTACATAAATACATACTGTAGTGCTTGCACAATAAGTTATTGTAGTATATGAAAAATGAAGATCATATCAGTGTACAAAATTAAACTAAAAAAATAACTGTAATTTCAAAAAAGGTTCATTATTTGCATTGGGAAAATTACAAAATGTTCGGAAAACGTAAGTACATTATCGACTCCTTATAGGTTAATACTGTATACCAATAGCTAAGCTGATTATATACATTCGAAGAGCATTTTTCTTCTGCATATTCTGATGATATTAACTGTGCCTTTTTTAGTTCTGACTGCAGTTTTGTTCTGAGGGTGTGAATTATTATTGAAATAATAACCGCTTTCTCACCAGCAGGTGTATCGCAGCTTAAAAATATTTCTATGTGAAAAAAGCTCGGAAAAATACTCTATTAACAGAAATCAACGGTTTCATCAATCTTATGTGTTTATATGAAAAGTCACGTTTTCATTGTTTAACAATTTAAATTAAAATATTTTGCACTGAGTGATAGTTTTAATATACAATTACAGTTCATTTTAAAGTTACTACATAGCTCGAATTAAAAATGAAATAATTTCTGAATAAAAACATTGACAGTGTTTATATTCCGATACTATTATTGAAGTATCTATACTACAGCCATCTGTTGGCAATTTAAGTAATGTATAGCCTTGATATAGTGATACTTGTCTGTTGTTTGTGTCGTCCCAAATAAACTAAAAAAAAATATTTAACAATATAAAGATGTACTAATTTATTTATTTATAGGAGCAATACTGTATAACAAAAGAAGGAACTATTTTGTGAAATAATTACTCACTAACGGGATAATAGGGTAATGTAATAGCCAATAAGTGTAATTTATTTATATAATTTATTATATATCAATATTCCTAACTGAATCGTAACACTTTCAACAGAATTTTTTTAGACTTTCTTTTTCTAACAGAACCCAAATATAGTAATACACTTTGACTTCAGACCGCAGAACTTAATAAGAACAACGAGTGAAGTTTCAAAATGACAAATTAATAAAGTATGATAAGAATTTCGTCGTGGATGATGAAAATATCAAAAACTAAGCATATTCCATTAATTTCTTTCTTAATCTAAATCTGATATAAAAAAAGATAATAAGTTGAAATTCTTATACACTCTTTTCAACCTGCAGTATCACCTTAAAGTTGAACTTTTGAAGAAAAGTAAAAGAGCTTTAGAAGAAGAAGCTCCAAACTTCTACCGGTGTGGTTTACAAGAAAAGGTATTTTAATGTGTTTTACCCCTCAACCAAATCTTGCAATACTCTGCTTAATAGCTCCAGGAATTAAATATATTCTCCTTTCTACTCTCTTCAGAATAAAAGTTCTTCTTAACTCCTTCGAATGAACTTAAAGCACTTAATTTTGTGCTTGGGATTAGAAAGATGAGTATGATAGTACATTCTGGTTTGCAAGTTTTGCCAATGTTTTTAAGCTAAATTGTTTCTTCAAATTAGTCCTTGTTAACTTGGATGGAATTAAAAGTAATGTTCATGTTTCTGAAGACTTGCATACAAAGTGTATTTTGCGTAACAGGGTAATACTAATGAAGTGACAGGAAAGAGACATTTTACAAAATAGTGCAGACAGTATTTTAAAAGAAGCGAGTTATTTATTTTAAAATATTAGAAATTTTGCTTTTTCGACTAACATTGAAAGCCCCAAACTACTATTTTAAGCAAATGAAACTAACAAACAATAAATAGCTTTTTAAAGAGTGAGTTCTAGTTTGCTGAGAAAGAACTAGAACTTGATTTCTGTATTAAAAAATCCTCGTAATGAGTAAAATACACTGAAACACACAGACATACCTCTTCCGATGGATACTTTGTGAATCAGTCCATCTAATTGTTCAGCTGATATTATTGAAATTGTTAATAATAACTACCAGTTATTTCAAGATCAGATTGCAAAATAGTATACATTTATTTAAATAATGTAATTATTATATAAAGATTGCGCAATAATATACAATTACTGTTTGTAAGAGTAATAACTTTTTCGTCTCATGAATATCTTTTAGAAGCTACAGAAAATAAGCACATTTCTTAAACCAAATATCACACTGAAATTACATCTAAAAAGTAATGTCAAAAGCACTTAATTATTTCGACTCTAAAGTGTTGTTTCTACGACCTAAGGTGCAGTATCTTCATATGCAGGTCTTCATTTTCTTTAAGTAATTTGCATCTTGAATGAGGTACCATTTTATTACTTAGGTAAATGAGACTGTCATAAACACTACAATCTTCCCATGATATACTTTTCATTTGCTTCATCCTATATTGTAGAAACAATACAACGACATTAAAAGTAGAGCTGGAAAGTCGAGATAAACTTCAAAGGTAACTTTCCTTTCTAAAGCGATGCAAACTTTAAAGACACGTTTGACAGTGACATGGATGAATTTTGATGGTGTATTTTGTCACAGTTTTCTGCTTCAAAAGAAGCTATCAGCCCCTTCCTGTTTATATTCAAAAATAAAGTAAATCCATAAACTTTTTATAGATTAAGATTATACTAGGAGTAGATGGTATATTTTCCTTCACGACGAGGAATTGAAGAAGATGTATTTGTATTTCTTCTTTAGTATTAGGAGCAGTTCTGGGGTAATATTGACAGTACTTCCACTAAATATGACGTTTATGGCATCATAGTAACACCAAGTCAATGATTCATTACCAAATCTGTCAATAGATGGCTCAGGTGTAGCTGCTCTAATAACATTAAATACGAACAAAATATCTATTTTCTATGTCTGATATC
Source organism: Campodea plusiochaeta (assembly GCA_034698565.1). NCBI lineage: Eukaryota > Metazoa > Arthropoda > Diplura > Rhabdura > Campodeidae > Campodea > Campodea plusiochaeta. The sequence continues at coordinate 13,066 of JAQIWE010001776.1, forward strand.
ATTTCATTTTTATATCAGTATGTGTACCTACATAAATAATCTGTTGTATCTTTCTTTTTAAATTAGTATTTTAAGAAAAATGTTATAGTTGCAATGAACTGAATAATGAAAGCAATCATTGTTAAATAGATTATTAATTATTCGTAGTACTGATAGTTGAAGATTTTAGAACAACTATCAGTACAAAGAAGATTAATCGTTGTACTGATTGTGGTTCTAAAATTTGGAATGATTGCACTAATATTTGTGGCTGCTATATAACCCCTTGGGTGAAAAGCGGCTTTCTAAAAATTTTAATGAAGTATATAATGCTTTCTTTAAGGAGTAGTTCTCTTTACTCCCCATGCTTTAAAGCAATAGCATTCTACCAACTTGTTCAACATCAAATTGCAATAAGAATATTATCAAACCACTTATTAATGGTAGATTTTAGCCATGACTAACAGATAATGCAAAACAGACCATATGTCTTACAGTCTATTTGTAATGTTTTAACAAGATTATTTATTTATTTAATTATTTAAACATCGTGTAATAAGTTTGCTTTGTGAAAAAGAGGTTACTCAGGGTTTACTGAAGAACTTAAGTAAAATATTTATCCTGAGATCTTAGATTTGAAGCAAAGTGTTTTTTGCACTAGCTCTGTGCAATGTAAATTTGCAAGCACGATTTAAAAACACGTTTTTATTTATAGTTTAATATTCATATACATTACGTATTTTCTCACTAATGTTCTGGTAGAAAAAATATAGTTAAATCTACTATTGCTTACTTTATATAGCTATTTCAACATAGTATTTCAAATTCATATTTCACATTTCTTAACTCTAATTTTCTTTTAAAAAAGTAGTAAGATTATTACTCTTCAAGAAATTATTACATTAATTTAAATTTCCCCAACTTAAAATTCACAAATTTCCTTCAAATTACAAAAAAACTCCTTATTTCCATCCAATACCACCAGAAAGAAACTCCATAACAATTAAAATTTGAAATCCGCATAAGAATAACTCACTGATAAGAAACTTTTCAAAAGTAAGTTAGTTAATTAAGCACATAATTCCTGCGGATGCTATAACACCCCATCGCAAGTATTAAATCACCTCTTAAATTCAAAAGCAATTCATAAAAGGTAATACGAACAATAATCTCGTAGATCCACGTCCTCTCCATATTTTAGGAATGAAATAAACCCCTATTATTACTATTACAACCTGTATGTCATAGAAAGATAATTTAGATTCCATTTTTACAGAAAAAGATGGAAAGAGAGAATTGGGTGAGAGGGTTGCCAGAGTATCATTGATTTGAAAATGTGATAACGAAATTTAAGGAGTAATCTTTTATTATATTTAGTGCTGTGAAAGTTCTAGCTTTGAAGCGTATATAGTGATTGTCAAATATAATTGGTGAAATTATTTTGAGTTTTTTTTATTTGTCTTCACATTTCATGTTTTCAGTTACAAAGTACAGCTATAGGAAGATATTACAGGACAGTTTTCAAAATTAATAATATTATACGTAGTGTAGAAAATGTGAATTTGTCTGATAATTGTAACATACATATATAGGAATTCTATAATATAATTGTATATAGTATATTATTAATTTTTTATTTTATTTCTTGACATGTTAAAACTTTTATTTTATATGTACTGTTCTCATCACTGTTTTATTTTATTAAACTTCTATG
>JAQIWE010001777.1:0-14751 GCA_034698565.1 Campodea plusiochaeta
TGTGTCTTAAGTAACTGATACCTGTTCCATTTGTGGGACTTAATGCATGTGCAGATGAGAGCTTTGGTCTTTTCCCTGTTTCTATGGTTTCACTAAAGAGGGAGATGCAATTGGAATTGGGTTCCTTCCTTTTCATTATTTCTAGATAACTAACCAGACACGAACGGCGATTAGGGGAGGCTTAAGAACGACCCTGGAAGAACGGACTGGAAGCACAAGGGAATTACTCCACTTACTCTCTTACCAACTTATTGGAAGAGAATTCAAATTGTAAATGTCGTCAGTATTAATTGAACATTTTGTGATGACTTTTTGTATGAGTAAGGCAGTAGGTTACAGACGAGAGGTCATGACCTGGTATGTTGATTTGGAGGGATCTTCCTTTCAGCAGCAGTCGTCTGTTAAATCCACAACTGGTTTGTTTACAAACAAGAATATTACGTAACCGTTCCGTACAACTTGATGGACTGTGTTGTGCTTTGGGCAGGCGAGAGAGCGCGAAACGACTTTTATTTTATGCTACTTTTCTTGGCGGGAGACCGAAGCGAATCATTTAAAGCGTTTAAAGGTTTTTAACAAATCCTTTTCAACGTTTACTTCTATTTTAATATATTGAATTGTATTAATACAACAGTGGAAGTAAAAAAGCGTAGAAACTTTAAAAATTGGATGATTTCCAGTTAATATTACGTCTCTTTTATTTTTTATTTCTTTATACGATCGCTCATTATTTTTAAATTGTTACCTAATATACATGAGGGAATTGCCCATTTTCTTTATGTAGATATTCAGTCTATTTTAATCGTTTGACATTCTCGAAAATGCAGAAATTATTTCAAATATTGTTCCACATTAAAAACTTCTTTTATCTAACATTTGTAGTTTTTAAAGTTTTGTATTTATACTTCACAAATAGATTTATTTTCTTTAACATTAACTTTAATTTTAAATATTATTTTCCCATTAATTTTTAGCTACCTTAGTGTGTACATTTTCATTTCTTTACTTGCCTCGCTATAATATAAATATTAAAATATATTTTTGTGGTAGTTTTAGTCAGATATTCCCGTGCAGTTTCCTCCAGATTACTTTTTCTTCCCGTACTTTTATTCTCTCGTAGTCATTTTACGGTGTGGATATATATTGCCTAGTTGAAAGGGGGAATGGGAGAACTAGAGAGAACAAAATATTCTGCATGGTGCAGTAGTTTCTCGATTTTTAAGAACACACTTCCCATTCTTTACATAAAGGACATTTCGGCTGTGTCGGTATGTGCTGCTGGTGTTGAGTCGTCCCTCTTATATATTGTTCTTCTCTCTTCATAGAGCAAACGACTTTAAAAAATATTATGAACGACCAGCCATAACGACCATGAAATTGGCTCCGTGTAGGGACATTTTATAGAGTCGTTTCACGGAGGTATATTAGAACAAGTACTCTAGGGGAAAAAAATCCTAGGAGAAGCTTCTGCATGCATGTACATGCATAAATAGTCGTGGTGTCTATTGCATCTGTAATGCAGAGATATGTGTAAATATAATATTGCTCTGGTTGCTTGTGACGGTTGTGTATTGGGGGGAGAGGAAAAGGGTGAAAGGACTTCCAAACAATCTATCAAATTGCCACAGTAAAGGAAAGAAATCTCAGCATCTGTCGTTATACTACACACGGAAAGTTGAAAAAGTCTAAAGATCTACGACTACAGTAGGCGGAGGGGGGTAGGTGCTGTGAGGAAGAGGAGGGGATTGAAAGATGACTTTATCTTTTCTGTGAAAACTCAATTCCTAATTGCCAGCTTCAATTTACTCTAAGAATTAAAATTGCACATTTTAAAGTAATTGAAAATTTTCATTTTTATATACTAAACTTAGTCTAAATTTTCTTTCTTTGCCTTGAGAAGTGCTGAAATGAAAAAGTAATCCTTATGAAAGTTTGTACTTCATCTCGTGGAGAGCTACTTGTTTCTCTCTCTCTCTTTCGTTGTGTGTCTCTGTCTTGTGTGGCCAATGTTAGCTTTTGTTTGGGAAGACGATACTGTAGTACTGAGACTGAGACTGGATTCAACTTTTATCATGGATATAGATGTGTATAGAGTGGAGAGGAAGCTAAAACAAACGTGAGATTTTACTTTCTTGGAAATCCTTTCTTGGAATTTTTGATCGCTATATATACTTTCGGTGAGCAGCGAAATGCTTTCAGGTGATACATTTTAATTTGTTTGGCAACAATAACGGACAGAGCGGATAAATCAAGTGATGTCGATATTTAATTTGACGAGAGCAAATATTTTATTGAGACATTTGTTATATTTAAAGTTTGATTGTATGCAATCTTATATTTTACCCTCTCTTTCCATCGAGGAGATCGAATTTTAAGATTTCACGATATATAATATAATAATATTTTACAGAATTTTCTTTTATTTCATTGCTTATGGTTTATATTGTATGAACATTAAATTTACATTTAGTAATATTTTTTTTAACTGACGCTCTTTTATGTCATCATATATTTCTGTTGTTATTATCGCTAATTATTGCAAAAATGCCATAGGTAGACGATTAATTATTATTATTATTTAACATTCAAATTGTAGATTAAACTTAAACTTTTCATTTCATACAAAAAGTTAGAATATATAACATTCGCAGAAAAATAATCAAAGGCGCAATTTGTAATGAGATTTTTAAGAGAAAGAAAGTATTTATGTGGTTACAAAAGTTGCGAAGTTGTGAAGGAGAGTGTATGGCAGAATCTCAAAAATCTATAAATATCAAGCGATCTACTTCATTTGAAAAGAGCCAAGTTTTTGTATCTTCCTTACAATTATTCTTCTCTACAAGATTTCAAGTAGAATGATAAAAAATAACGAAGCAAATCTTTTGCATCGAACTTGACAGAAAACAAAAAAGGAAATTTAATATATTGAAATATACATGAAAGTAAATAGCAGAACGCAGTTTTTCCACTAAATAGGTAGCATGCTGAAGAAATATATTTCCTTATTTGATTGATACTAAAACATTCCAACTTCCTGTAGCATAACACGATAAAAAAGTCGAAGGTATTGGAAAAGAATAACCTGTACAGTGAAGGTACGCCCTAAAGTAGCGGGCTAATGCAATTTGGTCTCCTAATCTGCTTTTTATTGGTCTAAAAGTGTGCAACTATGGATGAATACTAAAACGCAATTGGGCTGAATCGAAGAAGGAGCTGTGATGAAAGGGAGAAAAGCTCACGGGGGACCTTTTTACTTTTAATTCGATTCATGTTGACAGTGCACATTTCTTCAGACGCTGTATTTACATGCAGCAGAGGTACTTGAAAGGCAGCTAGTGAACAAGAGTTTTGGGAAATTATCGGAGAGAATTTAACTTTGACTTTTTAGGTTAGAGATGACAGAAGCGATTTGATTTTAGAGACTTTCAGCCGAATTCTCAAGTGCTGCTCTTCTCTGGTTTCGTTATAACTTTTTTTTTTTTTTACATGTTCGCATAATTTTGTTCATGCTTTCTATATAATTTTGGAAGTTGTATAAAATACAACACATCACTATGTGTAATTTACACCTAGTTTGTAGATTATTGAATTCAACAACATGTTATTAATAAAATTTACTTAAAACAAATAATCGCAAAACTGACACTCTAAACCATAATGATGTAAAAAAATAATTAGAAATCTCTGATGATTGGTAGAAATTTTTATAACTGATAACATAAGACTTTTGCTTGTACTATGTTGAAATTTGAGTAGTGATCGAAGTAATTTAGTGAGTTTGTTGTAGTAGGTCATCGTAATTGGAAATGAAGAAGTAAATTGGTATTGAATGAGTCACAATAACATTGCCCTGTGAGGGTTGGAGAGAGAGTCAATACTCATCAAGCAGTACATATATACTTCGCTACACTGTACTAATCCTATTATAGGTCAAGATTAAATCTATTAATAAAAGTTCTTTCCATGTTACTTATTCTGATGGAAGCTTTGGAATGCTACAAAGATGTTATATTACTGATGTCAGTCACTGTTCACTATCATTATAACTGTAAAGGAGCTGCAGGAAAAGCTGGAAAATAATTTGAAACGTTTTGGAGCAGTTTCGGTTTTCATTAAACTCTGTAATAGTATTTTGGAATTTCTGTATGTTATGACTAATTCACACAATAGTATAGGGCCTACTTATTTTAAAACGTATTTTTAAAATGTAGTTACTTTTGAAACGTGTAATAACATCAACTGTATAGACTATGCTATTGTATCCAAAAGTGTATATACATTGTACGACTGTTCAAAAGATTACTCATTCCTCCCGTTAAAGAAGTATTAAAATTTGATCGAAGGAGCAATTGGTTGTATCGAATAAGGGTTAGAAGCAATAATTATTGACGTGATGCAATATCCACAAAACCTTCTTTTGTTCGAGTTGCACGTGGACTAGTAAAACCCCCATTCATAATAACAGCAGATGGAATAACGTCAATGACCGGTGCTACTTCTCATCTTGTATTCATACTCCATGGCACAGAGGGAGGGGGAGGCTAAAAACCTTACCAAATCACAGAGATTCGATAAACAAGAATTCAACCCCTCCACTTTACCCCGATACCCGCTCTTATGCAATTCTTACGTATTTTTAGATTGGGTGAACAATTGATTTGAACCTTGGGTTATTATTTGGTATGGATGAGGAAAAAAGGTATGGATTTGCTGTAAGAAGAGACAATGTTGTAAAGAAATGCAACCGTACCATAAGCTTTACGCTTGATTGGTACGATGAATGATAGTCATTCACAATTGGCTAGGGACACACCGGATACTTATGAAAAGGGTTTGGAAAAAGTAGAAAAAAAGAGCTCCCCCGTTGGAGGTGCGATAAGGCTTATTTGTCAATGCCCTTAGGAGCTGGAAATGGACCTTGTGGTTTTCTGTGTGTTTATCAATGTCGCAAGAGGTCATAGGGGCATCTGCAATGGAGGAGTTTTATTAGAACTCTGTGCCCCAGGATCTCAACAAGTTGTATTTAATGTTTGCCCACTACTTGTGAATAATTCATTTCTCTTCCTTCAGATATATTATGTTGAAACAGTCTGCTTTGTTTGGGAAACTAACATTATTGAAGGCTCTCGGCTTGTTTTCTGTTTTATATCTAGGATTTCATTTAGTATTTATAAACTCCTCTTACGAATGATGCTCTTTTAACTGTTTCTGTAACTAACACCACAAATGCTGAAACTCTGTGTTGATTTTTGCTTAGGAAAGTGTGCAAATATGAAATGTGTTGTATGTCAAGTCTTAATTTTCTAGTCCTCTCTCAACAAAGATGACAGTCTAAATATCATTGAAGAAGACATGATAAGCTCTTCAGTGGTGCTTTCAACAAATTGTTAGAACAGTACAAAAGAAAGCAGAACGACATTAAAAAATAATGTACTATGATGAACTATGACGACTTTTAAGTATAGAAAACACTGAAAATAAATGCATAAAATGATCTTAATGCTGTTTATTTTCTTGCTCTTAATTCCTATCCACCACTCTTAGATCTTGTATAACACTAAACGAGATCACCATACGAAGGATTAACTATTTGAAGTAAGTATTTGTAAATGTTGCACTCATGTAAGTTATCCTACTGCGAACAATGACTTTTTAGGTCGTTGAATAACCCCACAACTTAAGCTACAAGGTATGGATGGACTTTGTTTTTCTTGATAAGAAACCAAAAACGTTTTACACGGTTTAATGATATAAAATATATTATATTCTGAGATAAAGAAAGATAGGAATTCCAAAATCTTGATTAAACACTATTAACAGTATATTGCACCATAAACATGTTAATCTAGTTGAATACAATTATGGAAAAAAGTAAAACAAAACGTCAGATAATGAGTAACTGTATGCAGAGACTGTAGGTTATGTTTCTGGTCACTTTCATAAGTAATACATTTTGTAATTCAAATAAACTTATTTAAATTTAATGTAACCTTCATGTAATTAAGTTGCATGTTAAATGCCCATTTTTTCCGCTTGACGTTCCGTTGTCCAACACAGCTTATCGTTCCGTTGAGATTTCGAGCACAATAGAAAACAAAGAAAGTGAAACGGTGCAGGTGTATGGGGAAACGCTACCTCTCGCTGAAAAAATACACGTTTAAGTTACTTAAAATATTCAAATAATTCCTAGTAATTTTAAATTTAATTTGTAAATTATATTTCCATTTTCCACATAAATGTAAGCGTATTCGCGTATTTAAAACAGGTCAGAAAACAAAACTTGAATGTGTTATATTTCTATTAACGTTGATTACCTTCTAAATACAGTATGCGCTTCAACAATATTTCTCGAAATCGACATTTTTTATACTTGAATGTTGAAATGTAGTTAAATAAGGGTCTTGATATTTCTGAATGGGCAATTTCTTTTTAATACAAAAATATGCAAATTTGCTCTATAATATTCCATCGATCTCGTATCTTTCTGCAACTTTTAGTCATCTTTTACATTGATGGTTTATCCTATAATGTAATTCAGAGTAGAACTTATCATTACGCATAGAAATGTGTATAATCATAAAACACTGTTCCGCACTAGATCGGAATCTTTCATAATATATTGATATCGATCAATTTTGAAATATATTATTTCGATAGTTCCAAATACATCAGAAGAGTCATATTTCTTGATGTCGTACAATGCATTACAAAGCTGTCTCCGGATTCGCTTTTTTCCCTTACGATTAAAGTGGAAAGAGTGAAAGTTCATCGATAAGAACCCCCCATCAAAAACTACCTCCTCAATTCTATCTTTTCTCATCCTTATAGCAACAAGAACTATAGAAGAAGAAGGAGGAGGTTCGGATTTGTGCCCTTCATCATTCCATTTGGAATTCGATAATCGTTCAATGTCTTTGTTCGAGACAAGTTCGCTCGTAAATTTGAAAATAATAAGCTCTCTTGGAAAATCCATTAGGATCCAGTGCAACTCAAAATTGCTTTGAAAAGGACGCATTTTTGAGTCTTTTACGAAAAGTGTTGTTGAGTACAGTTGAAGTGGTGGTTCCTAACTCCCCCTTACATTTCAAACCCCTTTTCTTTGGGATGGTCAGTTAGAGTACCACCGTACAGACAGCTCTTGGAATCCAAACACCGTAACTCATAAATCACAAGAAAAGTCGATGCGTAGTGGCCATTTCGTTTTCAGATTCTCGATGCCTCTTCACTCGTTTTCCATTTGTTAGTTTCAGCACCCCCCTCCCCCTCCTAACCTCCCCACTGCTTCCAAAATAAAAAGGGGTGCCCTCAACAAAAATTCAGAAAGATTTTTCTCTTTTCTTTCAAAAAGTATCATCTCTTCTAAAAATTACATTTTTTAAATCAGTATTGGATTTGTAAGAGATGTTGGTTTCATCATCTAACAGAGAATTAATGTAGAAGTGCAATATTATTTGATAAGTATATATAGTATACTATGATCCGATATAAGGATAATGCCTTAGGATTCTGCGTGTCACATTCTTGGTTCAAATTGTTTATATTCTCTTTATCTTGGAACTGACCTAGACTCAATTTATTTTATCAAACAAATAACCTTTTGGCTTTTCGTTGAGTAACAAGCATATTAATTTTGTTGAGTAAGTAGAAGTTTTTGCGTTTTACGACTTCCCGATACGTCTATGTGATGGAATATAAGGACGCTAAGACAATGTTTAGATTAATACTTAGAAAAGTTTCTATGGTTCACAATACTTATTGCAAATTCATGAGTGTATTGTTAATAGATAGGACAAAAAAACTGACGATGATGTTATTGAAAAAAAAAAAAAAAAAGAATGTTACGAAGCTTTTCAGTTACTATTACCAAGAAAGAGAGATGGTATGCTCCTGATATTAATATAAAGATTTTCTTCGACGATAGTAGATAAGTTATAATTAACTCATTGCTGTAAAATAATAATACTGTTAATTACTTTTATCATAATCATCAAAATATTAATTTAAAATAAGATTTGTAAAAAAATCTGTCCCATATAACAAGCGGCTGACGAATTTTGCTCTTGAAGACACCATGGTATCTACTGGTTCAACTATCTTTCTAAAGCTGTGGTGACATACGGCCAAGTTAATTAAGTTGAAAACATTATTTCATAAAGCAGGAGGAAAAGCGTAATTATTAAGTGGAGAGAATAAAAATGGTACTTCTACTTTGCCGCAGCATGAAACAGAATGGAATTTCCATTTCAGAATATTTTCTCTCTTCCACATTTTTTTTTACTTGCTCGGAACTGGGAATTATGATATGCTACATTACACCAAAAATTTACTCTTTTTTGCTTCTCTTTCTAAATACTTCATTCTTTAGGAGGTGATGATTCCATTAACACTTTTGAAGAGTTATCCAGGGAAATTTCAGGGAGATTTTTTTATGTTCCAAATTGTTGTGTTGTAGATGACTGAATAACTTTAATTGAATTAATTAGATAAGAATTGTCATTAGTTTTAAAGCTAAATAGTATGAAAATTAATTATGCTAAATTAAAACGATTTTATAATTTAGTATCAAAAGATGAGACTTGAAATAATTATTGTAAATTTTCGTTTTTTCTTCTTCTTGTTCGACAATTGAAAAGTTCGATTTCTCATCTGCGCAGTTCTGTTAAATATTTTACTTTTCAAGTGAAATATCTGAATTCTGGAAACATTTCTCATGAAAGTGCTAATCACTCCATGTCCATGGCAATGACCGGTAATAATTTATTATTGTACATCGTTGAATTTTCCAAGTTATTATTACTAGCACGTGTTTTGATATTGTCAGCTTGTTTTTTACATTAGTAAGTGCTATTTGTGGCAAAGCACACAGAACTCTGACGCCAGCAACGTACGCTTTATTGATGGCTAACGATTGCTAATAAAATAAAAAGTGTCAATAGAGCATTTATTAAACTATGTAAAACAGAAACTTATTCTTCAATTTATACTTCTGTCTTTATTTGTCAGATTTGAAAAGATTGCAATTTTAAGTTTGATGGAAATTTAACCATTTTGTTTTCCAAAATACCTTTACCGACCTTTACAGATTATTGAAAGGCAAAAAGTAACTCACTCTATTCACTGTCAGTGTGTATGAGTCGTTAAACTCCAATGTGATTAGTTTGCCATTCTCACGTCGGTCAGATATTTCGACGCGAAATTAATTTTAGATTTGCTGATTCAATACTTGCTTGTTCGTATAACTGAGAATTTGAATCTCACTATTTTCTTAGTTTGGATTACAGTACTCTGTTGTTATTATTTTATTCTCCATGTTGAATCTAAAAATATACAAAAACATTTTCTTATTTATTTCTCAGCTGAAAAAAAAGTAGTACAGTTGAAATCATCATATTTCTGCAGATACTTTTCCGAAAATCCACAGCTTTGGTACAAAACCTGTGATAAAATGTAGGTCTATAATTTTGGAAATAATTTCGCAAATATATTTCAAATGTATAATTTCCAAAGTAGTTCTTGAATTATAAAATTATTTTCATGTACTGTAACAGTAAAATATTGCAATTTCATTTTCATGTACTGTAACAGTAAAATATTGCAATTTCATTTTCATGTACTGTAACAGTAAAATATTGCAATTTCAAATGATCTACCACAGCGACACACATTTGAAACTCCTCTTGTACATTATGATAAAACATCAATTTGATAATGAAAAGCATGAAGAACGCTTGTACATTGTTGAGTACTGAGCCATCAGTACTGAATGTTGTTGTTGAACTTATTGCTTCCTTCTTCTTTAGCTTTTGGTAGTATCTTCTTGTTCCAATTGATGCAGTCAGTTTAGATGTTGTGACAGAACCTTCAACCATTCTCTTAACTCTAAACCATTTCGTATTTCTTTTCCCTAAACGTATCTTTGGACCAATTCACTTTAACTTGTCACTCGACCAAACTGCTATTTAGTAGTTCGATTTATAGTGATCGTCACTTGCTCTACTTTATGCTGCCCAACAAGTAAGTTGTTTACGAAAAGTTCTTATTTAACCGTTCGAAAAAAAAAGGGGTGGGAAGGTCCACATGGCTATAGGGCACGTCGTCGGACAATTGTATCGACATGTGCTGTCCCCATCATTGGAAGTTTATTTGGTGTCGATGGGGAGTGTGCAATTTGGTGAAGAGGAGAAGGGTGCCAATGAAAGGGCATATACACTTTGACATGTGAGCGACGCCTGTCAATAAATGGAAACACACTATGGAAACAGAAGAGTACTTTTTTTTCTTCAGTACCAGTGGTCTTCACGTAATATCTCCCTGTAGATTAAGCAAAGTGGACCAAAGAAGTGGCTTTCGTTTCAGGACAATATATATTGGTTTCCCTTGAGGGTACTGTTAAACTGGAAGACTCCCGCATCAAATTACCCCCAAGGTATTGTGGGAGAATAAGCAATTCTTTTGGACAGCAATATAAAATAGGATGAGTTTAAAATGCCACTGGAGTTTACCTTTATTTGTTTGAGGAAACATGCAATGGTACTTGGAAAGAGTTGAAAGTGTCGTGGGAGAACGTGGTGATGTTGCAACTTCAAAATACAATTTTCTACTCGACGCTTCAGGATATCTTCGGTAGATAAGCTTCGAAGTAAATTTGGATAGATAGAGTACAAGAATTTTCTTAATTTTACTATTTTTTATAACAGTATCTTATTTTACAATAAATATTGCAGTTCATGAAAACATAAAGGATTTTGACAGGGAATATTTTATTTAGATTTCAATTATCTTATAGGATTATAAGAAATATTAAATATTGTTTTGTTGTTCAGCTATAGCTCTTGTAAAAATCTTACCTACAGTACCATAAATTGATTTAGTAATTTTTATCTACTGATGCTTGCTATCTATGATACCTAAAATATATATTAAAAATAATTTTGTTACAGTAGTAATTACAGTAATATTTCACTACCGAATAAGCATGCTGCGAATACTGAACAAAGACTACAACGAAACATTTCAATTATCAAGGAATCTAAAGTAAATAATTGACATGCACTTTCACTGTAACGTCGTAAAGTTCCTGATACTGACCATATATATGCTGTGGTGAAATGTGATTTGCGAGTGAATTGGTCTTACTTACTTCTCACTTTGTAGTTAGATTTCTGTGAGTGAATCGACTACGGTTCTTCCTTTCCTTAGTAACGTTGATGACGAGAGAGTTAGAAAGCATCAAAGACACACAAATCCACCCCAAAAGACTACCAGAATGAAAGGAAGAGAGGATAATAGTATACTTAGAATGCACAAATAAAACCACCATTCTACACAACTGGTTTTAGAACAGCATTAACACACAAATTAGCGAAAAGTTGAGATGTATTTTTTATGAATTGAAGTGTAATTAATTTTCTTTCTCATTAGTGAAATCCACCTCTGGAAGAATTGGAGGCGCCAAAGAAGGTTTTCTCTTGATTCCTTCCATGTTTCTAGCACCCCGTCAAATAATTAATATTTGGGTTAGAGAAGAAGCCGTAATCAATTTCCATATTCAGAAGCTCGGAAAAGAGACGGCGGTGTGATTAATGGATAGACAGGATCATCTCCTCTTTGAAGAGAGTCGGCAAAAAAAGGAGGGGCTATAGGGATCTATACAAACCCCCAGCAAACTGCTTCTTCCGAGTCCTTGCTCCACAGAAAAAGACAGGATTACAAATTGTGAAAAAGGTTACGAAAGGATTTAAAAATGAGAATACTATGCAGGAGAAATTGGAGCATTTCTTTCGTAATACAACGTTATAACATTTTTAGCAGTTTTTCATTTCTATTTTTTTAAACTTATTTGCATTCCAAAATTCAAGGATGAAGTTAAATCAAAGTTAGTTTTATTTTTGTTAAATAATTATACTACGCGAGCTACAAATCAGTTACTCTGACTAATTATAAAAAAGCTTTATAAATGGATTACTGATCATTGTTAAAGCCAAATGCTCATTTACAAGACCATGAAGCAACTGACTTCAAATCTTTTTTTGATTCAAATGAATGTATTCAACATTTCCCTCTTTTAATTCTTCATGTAAAACATTAATTTTAATAAGCATTTCAATATTCATATTGGAATTTTGAGTAATCATATTAAATATTATTCTTAACTGTATGACTGTAGTAACTTGAAAGATATTGATAATAAAACATTATTTGTCCCGTTCTACTATTTTCTCTGGCACGAACTAAGTACATTTTTTAAATTACCGTATTCAAAAAGTGAAATTAGTGAATCCAAAATATTATAATAAAAGATCAGCATTGAAGTACTCCACACTATGAAGGATATTTCTGACATTTCCACTAGATAAATCTCACTCGAAACCTAATCCACTTAAATAATAATAAAACTCCTTGTGGTATATAGCAACAATGAATAATTTGATTTTCACTGATACTTCATTTTTGCCCCTCTTTTCTGCAAGTGACGAGCATTATCCAGTCAGTCTTGGAAGATGCAAAAGGCAAGGAGAAAAAGAGAGAGAGAGATAGTGAAGAGAGAGAGAAGGAAAGAGAGAGAGAGAGGTTAAAGAGAAAAGTACGTAGGAGAGGCGGAAGAAAAATGATCCATTTATCTTGGGAGAAGGCAAGCGGCCCCCTCGTGGCGCCAGGTTAAAAAGCGACGCTCCGATGGAAACGTATCGGAACTGAAAGGGATGGAAGCTTGACTAATGCCGGAGGCTTAGATCGGCGAAATCATGCCGATTGTTCTATGGATGGAGAAAGAAGGAGTAGGAGGGGGGGGGGTAGGAAAGAGTGGGAGGAAAGGAAAAAGATGGACGATGAGATGGACATTGATTGCTCCAATAGGTCTACTCTACTAAGCATGAAGAATTTTGTAGAGAATGGCCTCGTATATTACTCCTTTATTCAGATTAGTTCCAATGTTTAGTTCGATCCATTTTTTCTATCTCTTTCTCTCTTGAAATAAAAGTGAGAAATAGATGGTATTTCTTTTCGTCACTGAGATTTGTTGTGGAGAGTTATTGCGAGAGAAGTACTCGTTGTATACTCGCTCTAATTTCTAATTACGTTTGGATTGAGTGAGTGATATTGTTAGATTAGATGATTACAACTGTTCTTTCGTTCATTTCATACATAATGTAATAGTAGGTTGCAGTTCATATGGTGTTTGAGAAAAATGTATTTGGTATTCAAAATGGAATGAATGCTCAGTATTACGAGATGGATGAATACAAACAAGAGCATGATGCTGTAATAAGTTAAGTAAACTGATAATTAATGGAAATAACCACCACATGTGATTGTATCCACTTTCAGTAGGTCATAAAAACTAGAATATATATCATACTCTTAAATAACCTGTAAGTATCGTACAAAAGGAATTCTATGCAGGAGTTTCACACTTGAATGGTTTATTATATACTTCTGTTCCTCACACAGATTATCGATTTATTAAACATGAATTTATTATTACAATTTATAATTATCATAATAAAAACACCAGCTGCTTCTGGTCATATGGTTATCAATATTATTCCGCATTTTAATTTATTATGAAACTAATTAATTAAATGTTTTAAAAATAAACTTTTACATCATAATATATAGGTCTCAATCGGATAATAATTTACTTGCCAGTTCTTGACTAAAATCTGAAGAGTACTTATACATCATATCCAAAACTAATAATTAATACAATTATAATTCTACTCTGAATAACTAGCAGATGGATATGTCGATAGAGATGCACCTTTTGACCACCTCTGTAGTATAGAGTTGACAAGTGTGATTTGTCTGAACAAAATCACATCATTTCCTTTTTTGAAGTACTGCTCTCTTTTCTCTCCCTCTCTCTCATTCGCTGGTCGTCTATGCAAATTAAGTGCCAGATGATGAGTACAGAGTAGATAAAATAATTAGACTGTGATCATGTTGAATTAATATTTGTGTAGTTCTTTCATGTCATCATGTCTGGTAGGCTAGAGCTGCCAAGTAAACTGGAGAGATTAATTTGTACTGGCGTAGCTAAAAGGAGAGCTAATTTACTCACTGGGGTTATATAATATAGTGGTGGTGAGTATATAACTAGAGCTTAACTTTTGACATGCTTTTTTAAAACAATGTTGGAAAGATGAATTTTTCAACTGGGTGGGTTTTACGTCAATGGTTATTTGTAAATAATTGCAAAGAAATGGGTAATGCCTTTTTGATGCTTTATGTAAAAGTTATTCGGTGTTTGTAAATTATGTGGCACTATTCTGCTGGTTTTGCAACACATTTATCGTTTTAGTTACTATGCAAAACAATGTACAAATGTAAGAATCATCAAATTTTTGGAGTTAACTGTTTATGTAGGTCACAGAAAAGGTGATTCGAAGGGTATTTTGGAGTCTGGAAAGCATGTGTTACATTATTTCCCATTGTTTTGTTTAGAATATATTTCATTCAGTATAAATGCTTCGGTATAATGAAGTTATACTTAAAAAAATACTGTAATGTCTGTACAGTTCAGTTGTTTGAAATATTATACAGTATATATTAGCGTATAAGAGATATTCGCTACATTTCAGCAAATTTCAATCACTCAATAAACAGGAACAAAGTATAAATTATATAGCAGATTTATTTCAGAAATGCAAGTGCATATTGTCAACATTTAGTTTGAAATCTCAAAACCAGAATTGTAGAATTATAATGTGTGGAAAAATAACTTATACCAGGAAGTGATCATAGGAATAATAC
>JAQIWE010001778.1:0-14747 GCA_034698565.1 Campodea plusiochaeta
AAGATAACCCAGATACAGCCATAAACAGTCGCCCGAACGTATGATTTTCAATCTATGTCCCGTGCCCTCTTAAGTACTGTAATTTCAATAAAAATGAGTTAAATAACAGAATATAAGAAATTGGGAAACACTGATAACCAAGAATATTCATTTTTGAACTTTTTTCAGAAAAACTTCATTATCTCCTAAACTAGGATTGACAACATGGGCCCTGTTCATAGAGAGGAACACAATTTATAAACCTTTTACAAATGGAAATCTTATACGTAGATGTTACTCTTTCCATTTTCAATGCATCTTAAATTCAGCATGATTTAAACATACTTTTGGGTGTCATTCTCAAATTGGTTACGGTACATCATTGCTTTGTGAGATTCTCTACCGTCAGAGCTAAGAGTAGTTAGTAATTATATATAGTCATTAGTCAATTTAAAAATAGTAAATTTTACCTTCTGGAACAAGCATTCTGCGATCAGGAAACATCATAAATTCAATATAAATTAACGATAAAAATTTAGGCCTATATAGACAGCATGAAATCAGCATTGTTAAATGCTGATCATGTCATTGTTCAAAATATCCAAATAATACTTTATTACTTTCAAATGTATTGGTTACCAAGAAAAATAAAGACCTTAGGGGGCCTTTAAAACATTAGACAGGCAAGGTATTTGATAGTACTTTCACATATTGTTGTGAATTAAATTGGGAATGATCACCTGACATCCCCTGCCTGTCTGGTGATGGAAAGACCCAAAGGCCTATTTATTTATTTATGCCATTTTACATGTAAAAAAAACGTTTCTCTGGTGTCTCTAATTCGTACTTCACCCCTCGTAACTAACAAATAACAATGCTAGAGAGACAACACTTTGCTGTGATGAAACATTCCCTTAGTTTTGCATACTTCGCCTTGTCTTGTCACAGACGCTTTTGAATCTCGAAAGCACAGACAGGCTTACTTTAGTTAAAATGTCAGTTTACATAACACTTAGACAGAAATGGAATTGAGAAACAGGAGGCAGTCACTCTCTGTGGCCATTAATGAATGACTGTAGTCATTCATTCATTAGGATTCGGATAGGTCAATTTCCATTCTCGGATATATCAATCTCTGTTCTCGGATAGGTTAATCTCCATTCTTGAATAGGTTTATCTTCATTCTCCAGGGCAATCTCCTGTCTGGACGGTCTTTTCTCATTTGAGACTAATCACAAACCATTTTCAGTTTGGTCATTTAGTGGTGTGAGTAGTCTGATAGTCTCCTGTCATCCTTTTAAAAATAAAATCCCCCTCGTGAGTAGATTTGGGCAGCCAAATCTACTAGTTTTTTAGTAACTTAAAATAATCCAATTGTGACAAATTATACATTACTGCATGCAAAACTTCACAACCTTCATTTCTAGTGGGTTTTTGAAAGTGTAGCACTCACCATTGATTTGTATTAACAGTAAAACCAAAAATTATTTCCTTATTCCCCCACATTTTCCATTTCACAAGAAAATCTTTGGTTTTACTGGGCTGAGCTTTGGAAACGAGGAACTTCTTTCAATTGTTTTACGAATTTTGTTCTGTTTTCAAGTGAAACGTGTCTTATAAACAAACAATTATCAACATGAAAAAGTCGGAATCACAACTTACATTACTTGTAATTCACTGTTTTTTTACGTTCTTCACCTGTGTTTTTTGTAGCCGCCATTGAACTTGCCACTCACAATGTTTTGGGGTGTGTTCGAAAACTACGTTCACGTTCAAATTTCATCGCTTTGCCCGGTATGTTACACTTGCCTGGTGATTATAATGAAGCTGCGTGGGAGCATAGTCGGAGATACTTTACTATCATCCCGGGTCGATTAGACTGCTTTAACACATTGAAAATTTAATAATTTGACAAAAATGAGTTACTCACATAATAATTTATTAGTTGTGCACGTTTTTGTGATTTTCTTATGATGATTTTAAGGATTAATAAGAGAGAAAAGCATTTGATTTGCCTTTACGAAATGTGGTGAGCCATGTTTCTTACTGACATTGTGATGCACTGTTGCAAGATGTAAAACAATAAAAATGACATTATAAGGATAATAATGCTGTTTTATTATTTCGGTATGAACCATAATAAGTGAAATATAGGGTAATACAAGAGGAAAGATATCGGCGAGACCTTTAAAACAATGTATATAACGACTATAGCCTATTTCTTTGGTATTTTCGCGAATAAACGGTCTTAAAAAAAAAACCTGGGTCATTATTATAGCACAAGCGCGCCCAAGAGGTAGGGCAGGGTAACTTCGAGGTAGGTTAGGGTGCTGCGCCCTTCTAAAACGCTCTAGATGAGACACTTTCACGATGATACACTTTCATTTGCAAATAGAAAAAATTCCGTCCTATCGACTTCCCCGTTTCCAATTTTTTTGTTTTACTGTTAATACAAATTAAAGGCTGAGGGCTACAGTTTCAAAAACCCACTAAAAATGAAGTTTTTGAAGTACTGCATCCACTAATGTATAAGTTGTCACAATTGGATAATTTTAAGTTACTGAAAAACAGTAGGCCTAGATTCGGCCGCCCGAATCTACTCAAGAGGGGGATTTTATTTTTAAATGGGATGACAGGAGACTAATCACACCACTAAATGACCAAACTGAAAATTGGCTTGTGATTAGTCTCATATGAGACAATGGAAGGTCAAGGTCTCAAAAACCCAAAATCTCGTAAGTTGTTTTACCAAAATTTGTAATGAAAAGATAGTTTGGGTTTACTTTACTATGATCCCGGGTCGACGGCAACTGTCTTTTATACTTTTCTCACTGCTATCGTTACCTACACATTTTTTTACGTTAGCCTATATAACACCTAGGGTACCGTTATTGAAATTAACTTGTTTCAGTGCTTAAAAAACGTGAAATAATGCGATACACTCCTCAACGCGAGTAGCGTGCCGAAGGCAACACCGCGAGCAGTCGAAGCATATTTGAAAAGTTGTGTAGGTCTACACTGCTAACTTTTTCGATTACTTTTCCCGCATTTTTTTGATGTATTAGCCTATATTTCACTTATTATGGTACATACCGAAATAAGTAAAACTTTTATTCTATATGTACTGTTCTCATCAGTGTTTTATTTTATTAAACTTCTATGTATTATTTTAAACCTTTTTAAAAAATGTGATGACATCAGTTATTTGTTTTGCTATAATGTATTCAAGCTGAAGTAAATTTTGTGTTTCTCGTGTGTGTTTGTGGCTGGATGGAGGTTCTAACTAGTATTTTTCTATTGTACCCTCCATCCAGCATCTTGTATTTGCCCTGGAAATAAATAAATAAATAAAAGTGAAACAACATTATCCTTAATACAATGCCATTTGTATTGTTTTACATCTTGCAACAGTGTATCACAATGTCAGTAACAAACATGGCTCACCACATTTGGTGAAGGCAAATTGAATGCTTTTCTCTCTTATTAATCCTTAAAATCATCATAAGAAAATCACAAAAACGTGCACGACTAACAATTTATGATAAAAATGCTTTAGCGATTTTGGGTTTTTAAGACCTTGACCTCCCAGACTGGAGATTAACCTATCTGAGAATGGAGATTGACCTAACCGAAAATGGAGGTTGACCTATCAGAGAATGGAGATTGATCTATCAGAGAATGAAGATTGACCTACCTGAGACTGGATATTAACCTACCTGATGCAATAAATTAACCTAACCTAATTAAACCTTACCAAACCTGAAATAATAATGCAAGGAAATTGGGGAGGATGAAAATAGTGTACTAGAATGAATAAGGGGTCTCTTTTGAACGTATTTCTGTAAAAACATTTGTAATTTTAAGGAGGGAAGTACCAGTATCACTAAAGTGCAAGTATACTCAAATTATTACGTGAGTAACTCATTTTTATCAAATTATTTTAAAAGTTTTCAATTTGTTAAAACAGTCTTAATAGACCCAGATGATAGTAAAGTATCCCTGATAATTTTTGGGCAGATCAATGGTAGGCCTACAGTATATAACCAAGGACCTAATCTATTAACTTCAATCCTTACCAGCTTACCTTAGAGACAACTAAGTGGTCAGGTCGTAAAGTTTCAACTACCTCTTGTTCCACTTTAGATGGCTGGCTAACTGATGACCTAAAGCCATCCAATACACCCTTGAAGGTGAACTTCTTCATAATCTTACAGACATAGGAAGCATCTTAACGTGTTTCCATTAGTACACCGAACTTCACTCACTTCTATTTGCCTATTGAACAGTAACTGTTAGGCCTACTAGTATTCACTGAATTGCACAACACTGGTCAGAGAAGTAGCCTCAAATTCATTGCAAACACTTACGGTATTTGGTTTGAGCAAATCATCTGGTATGAACACTGCCTATGCTTTGGTTTACAGTAATCAGAAAAATGCTGAACACAGTGGGTCTATGCCCTACACCACACCACTAGGCCTCCACATCCCTACAACTTTGGCCTTTAACTGTTTAATGCCACTCAACCTGGACATTGTAATAGATTATGGCTACAGTACTGCCTAACCATAGTCGGATAGCTCACTTCTCTGCCATTGAGTCAGCTGTAAATCACAGATTCAAACGAGACTAGGTTAGATCTGTAGATTGAGTTCAATGTAGCCAGCCTGGAATGTCCACAAAACAGACCTATCTGTACTGCCACGGCAACGTTCTTGCAACTTTTCCAACGTAATAATATCTGTCAGGGAATCTCAATATTCAATGATTACGCAGTAGAATAGGCTACATTCAAACTCAGAATTAGGCCTATTCACAACGGCATGTTCGTCGTCTGAAAAACTTGATCAATAATCCGCATCAGCTGACATGCAAAAATGTCCTCTAGAATTCATGGTGATTTCCTTGAGTAGAACTCCCGATAAAGAGGAAGATTCTCCCTTCAAGCAATTTATTTTCCCTGCTGCCCGACCTCCCATATATACGACCCAACGCGTTTTCGGAAAACCAATGAGAACGGCAGACAGGCAGAAGACAGTGTGTTGCGCAAAACAGTCACTAGAGGCAGCACGAGCTGACTATACTATTTGAATGGGAGATATGGGAAAATCATTGTTTTCCTGTGAATTAATTACGATTCACAATACTATGATTGTGAAAAAACTTTTTTGTTGTTATTAATATATGAAGAACAGCATTATTTCAATATTAAAATAATTAAATATAATAACTTACACGTTTTTCTTAATTAAAAGTGATAAATAATGAAAAAAAACTTCTGTCGTCGCTTCGCGCATGCGCAGTTTACACATCGTCTTTCAAGATTCGAGGAATGGTTGAATTCCCGCTCGTTTCCATGGTCAGCTTGCAGCGCCACACCAGACCTCGCAAAAAGAGGCGACGCGTTAGGTCGTATATATGGAAGGTCGGGGGTAGAACGTAGAGAACAGTGAATTACAAGTAATGTAAGTAGGGTTACCCCCTTTCAAAAATATCATCCAGTAGGATAGCATATATACCCTCGAATCAGGCTAAAGAATTTCATCAACATTCACACTTCAATATTTATTTATAAAACCCTTTGATCCCCTGTAACTTTTTTTTCAGGTTGAAACCATTGAATTTATAGCCCCTAATAAATTCAATGTTGGAACTATTACTACTACATGGCCGAAGGATAACCCGGGTTATCTTTAACTCTGGCTAAAATTTCTACCCGGGTTATTTTCGCCAAGTGTTTCCTTGTAAAATAACTAGTATCATAGATCAGTTTCTGTATATTAAAAAGATAACTCCAGTTATTTGCCAGGTTAACCAGCCTGCCTTTTAAGGAGGAGTTAAAAATAACTGGAGTGTTTCCGTGATGATTTCAGCTGATAGTAATAACTTGGTGGGTTATTTTTTGGTGAGTAAACCTGCTTTTTAACTCGGGTTAAAAAAAATAACTTCAGTTATCTTCCTCCATGGATACGTAAATATTATTTTATATTCGCCTAATTGGTAATACCATTACGAGGGCGAAGCCCAAGTCTAATGTTTTTGGTATTTTTATTGTAAATAGCAGTGATTTTATTATAAACAATTTTTTAAAGGATTTTGAAGATTTTAGAAAAATGTTTCATGTTAGATCATTGTTTATATATGGTAGGTCGGGGTTTGATTGATCTACATTAAACTTTATGCCAATTAAAAAAAAGTCTCTATACATATAGAGTTTTTTAATTCATTATTTTCCCCTGCATTCAGTGCTTTCTTCTCTTTCATTATAAAGTTTAAGATTATCACTCAATTCTTGCACCTTCACACATGCGTGTACCCAACATTTGGAAAGGGGGGGGAGGTGGGGTGCGGATGCTAAAGTGATGTCGAAGACCTTCTGAGGACTCTAGGAGTGCCACCATGGTTAGCGCAGCAAATTTAAATTAACTGTGTCTAATAAATTTGGTAGGTGCACTGCACCCGCTGAATCCTGCGCCTTTAACCCGCGGAGTCGGCGCCAGTGCTGGGAAACACTGGTAGCCTAGGTAATCTTACCTGGAATGACTGTATGATCTGACCACTAAACATGACCCATTATACACATGTTACCCTACTGCTTGTGATATATTTATCTGCTGACTTCTCAGAGCAGAACGTCATTCATTTTCAATGACAGAATAAATGACGACATCTTCTCTCAGAAGTTATAAGATATGATTGACGCCAGCAGTACATTTCACGTGGAGAACATTCAATTTGTATTAAAAATGATCAATTTATTTTTCAGGTATGTGATGTAAAACAATCCTAGATACTGTAGATAGTATCAATTGTTCGTGTGTTTATGTGCGGTTGAAGCGAACCTACTACAATATGTTTACCATAAAAGCTGTGAAATATACTTTCTCTTTATTTGCAAAGACAAATCCAGTTAGAGGTACTGCAGTTTCGGCACTTCAAATAAAACGTAAGTTCAGTAATAATGACTTAGCCTAATGTGTACATTAAATAATGTTTTAAATTTTCTGCTGAATTGACTTAAAATAGGGTAGGCCTAGATAGTATAACTGTTAAAGATGTGATTTTCCTTGTTTTAACAGCCAGTAGGAGAATCATCAGTCGTGTTTATAATTCTTACGGGCTATCTCTCTGTTTAAAAAAAAATTTTGACTTATCGGCGGCATTGTATTCTTGGATACTAAGGTGTTTATCAGGGTATCTAATTAGATAGTTCAAAAGTAAAATGGTCCATTTACTGTGTCCCATTTTAGAATAAATGTTTTTTTAACGAGAAATGAAAAAAAAAGTTGTAAAGTTTTATACATTGAAGGAAGCAGAAGAGAAAACAGTAAATGACTGAAATATTGCAACTACAAATCCTCTGCTTTTCTATGTTTGAGTGCCTGTCAAAGGGGAGAATGAACTATAATGGAGCTAAAAATTATTATTGGTACCAAACTGAATCACTGGATCCTAATTTATAGAAAATCAGTGATATGAAGTTTACCAACATTATTTTAAAATTTTGCAGTAAAATCAATATTTCCCATGTTATTTGCCATAAGGAATTTTCTGTTTTGAAGTATCAAAACTTTGAAAAATGTTTTCCCCCTTAAATTTGAGCGTTGCGCTGAATGACTTTAAAGAGAAGCTATGTGGACCTTCAAGAATGCCACAAAATTGTTTTATTGAGATCTGAGAGTTGTACCTAAAGTACTTCCCTCGAGGGCAAACTAAAGTCTTGATAATTTTGAATAGGTCTGTGACTGTATTAATGGGAAATTGAAATGTTTGAGGTTTTCGGAGATTACGAGGTAGAACTTACAGATTATGTAATTTAAGATATCTGGCTGGTATATTCTTATATTATAAAGAACCAGATTTGATTTTGAGGTAGTTAAAATATTTTAGGGCAGGTTAAAGATAACTGAAAACATATTTGAGTTTCCTGAAAAATGTGAATTTTAATCATAGCCAGTATGGTTGTTTAGCCAGATAAATAACGGACAGAGTGTGTGGCTACCACTTATATATCAGATCATATTTTCTAACATGAGTTTCCTATCTTTCTCAATGGATAGAATTATATAGACCACTTCATCTAAAATCTTATAATGGGTACCGGAATTGGAAAAGGTTCAGGTAGCAAACATTTCAATAGCTCAAGAACAACGGTAATCGAATGCAATTAATTTTTAAACCGAAACAATGAATATCTAGGCTACTTTAATTAAACTTCAATGAATTTTTTTTTTGATAAAGGAATATAATTATCATTCTAATTTTGCCTTTTTTGACAAGTGAATGTCTCAAAGTAAATTCCACTTTAAAGAAGTTTTTTCTCTTATTCTATTCCTGGGACTTTGCTAAAGTCCAGGTGTGTCTGTAATGGTGGTCTCCATAGTGAGCCGCTGAAGAGCCGTATATTTTCCAAAAAATTTACAGAATTAAATGAATTTATTTGTTTCTTATACGCCTAGTCTATAATTATGAAGTTCTAAGTCCTTGTTTATGTGGCATAATGTTTTAACAATCTAATGAGGAAATCTTTCTTATTTTTCAGTATTTACAGATAATGCTTCTATGCTAAAACATTGTAAACCTTCAATGATCTTGCCATCAGTGTGCAATCAGTTGCAGCAGAAGAAGATCATTAAGTTACCAGAACAACTTTCAGTTCAAATGAATTTAGGATTTATCAACATACAGAAATCCATTTTAGATGTATTAAATCCTCAACCTGTCTTCATGCCACCAAGGTAAGTTTTCTAAATTCATTTAACAGTAAATTTTATGACCTTAGGACTTTATATATTGCCAAAAGATTATCTTTTAAAATGCTCCACTTCTCAGTTTACTAAAATTTTATTCTTTGTTATTGTTTGATCAGTCTATTCAGAAACATTCATTATTCTAGTTGGTCTTACAAAAAATACGTACATAATTTTGTTGATCTGATTCCCTAGGATATTTTTTTAAATAAAACTTGCTAAAATCACTTCTTATTACCCCGATCTCCCCTATATTTATTTCTTAGAGATAAAATGTAGAAAAAGCAAACTAAAATGATAAAAACTGAATTATTTTAAAATAACATGACTAAATTTTTTTTAAATATATTAAAAATGGTCTAAAACAGGAAGTTTTTAGTATACTTTTTCGATTTTCTTTTTGCCCAGGTGGCGCTACGCAGGCTATCCCTTATTTACATCTGCCCCTCCCCCCCCTGCCAAAAAGAAGTTCCGAGGTCCATGATCGGGGAGTTTGTTTTATTGGTTTCCTGCTGTATTCTTTTTTATTAATTCTAAACATAGTGAAAAACACGAGGGGTTGCGTACTTCCGCAGTACGATGTAGGCTACACCCTTGTATGCGGTACACCCACAGTACAGTGTACATATTTTCCGGTAGTGCATTACCCCTCGGAAAAATCCCTTTCCTTTTTAACTTAGAATGTGAAAATAAATTAATTAAAGGATATAGTGAATGTTATAAATCCTCCTACAACATAGCCAATTTTCAGTAGCACTCACGTCGTCAGTGAAATTAAAAAAAATAATATATAAGTTTTATTATAAATTATATTATTTCATGTAATATTATGGAAAACGTAAAAAATGAACCACTTTTCAACATTGATAAAAATTACTGTGCTGACTTCACATTTTCAGCACAATAAAAAACTTTGCTGACTGACTTCACATTGTCAACACAGTAAAAATGTTCTGTGCTAACATGACACTTTGAGCACAACAAACTTTGCTGTGCTAACTTCACATTCTAGCTACCAGAGTGACACTACTGTGCTAACTTAACACTTCAAAGTAGTTAATAACGTCGTGAATTATGAATGATGACTTAAAAACCAACTTTTAGTCTTTGAAGTGGAAGATGTCAAGGATTCTTATTCTACCAAAGATCTACTTTATGAATAAAATGGTAATATTTTATTTCTTTATTACAGATCAGTTACAGAGAAACAAGCGGCTCGTTTAGTTGTGATTCGACGACGAAAAATGAAGAAACATAAACTTCGTAAGCTGCGTAAGCGAATGAAATTTGAATTTGCTAAGATAGTTTATAAACGGGAACTTCAGAAAGAAAAGTCTTTTCATGCAGAACTTCTTGGCAAAGTGAAAGAAGCTGAAAGATTTGATCCATCTGTGTATGTGAAAGAAACTTTACAAAAGGCGAGACAAGCAAATGAATCAACTCCTTCAGTCAGATTATGGGATCTTGCAAAACTAAGGCCACTCTTTGAGAAGAAAAAATAAAACTGTCTTAGAAATAGTAGTTGAGATATTTTATGCAATAAATGAACATTAAAAAAAACAGTTTATATTCTTCATTGTATTGTAAGTGACATTATAGGGCTGCATTCAGAAAGTGCAAGTGGTTTATTAGTCTTAGTTACCAATAGCTACAAGCCCTTCGGACAGTCTGATAACCAGTGTTCAATATCTGCAACTGATGCTGTTTTAATGAATGCAGTAGCTGTACAACTTGACTGTAGTAACCACCAGAACTACACATTACGACTTCGTAGTACTTTCTTCTGCTTTAATTTATAGTATAGATTTTAAATACTACTTTTTTCTAATTGACACAAATATTTTCAATTATTGGAAATAAATAAGCAGTTTCAAAGTGTGAACTGTTTTTATTGCCACTACTTTCATAAAAACTAAAATTTTAATTCACAATTTATAAAATGAAAGAGTTTTTGATTTGTTGTATTACTATTTAATTACACACAACAATAAAACTATCACATTTTTATAACATACCATCTTTGATGTTCACTTAAAATGTCTGTAAAAACACATTCTTACATTATAAAACAACTACATACTGTTCTGTACAAACATAAAATGTGGATTACAAACACAGGAAAACAGTCTCACAGATAGGAAATGCTACAAGTAAAGTTCCTCAAAATTTGCATGGCACTTTGCAACGACAGGTTCACTCTACACTTTATATTAAATAACCATTTTATTCCTTGATATAACGTTAGAAAGACTGTTTAACTTTCTAATATTAACCTATAGTTTGTTAGTGAGAAATCTCTGCATATTCTCATAAACAAGAAATGTGATAGCTGTGGCCGGAATCACTCTCATAAGGTTAGGAATTATTCCTTTGTAAAATCCCTTCAAGCCCTCAAATCTGAAACAAATGGAGAATACTTATGATGAGTGGTTCAGGCCAAAGCAATCACCTTATACAAAACTTTTACATAGTTTAAAGATATGCTATAACAAATAGAATTACTTATAATTTTCATGTAATAGAGAATGATATAACAATTTCAATGTCAGAAAGGTGAAATAAATTTCAGTATTTTATTTTAAGACAGTCTGGGCAACTTACCCAATTAATTTTTTAATACGGTCTAAACTGTTTATAGAAATGAAAATATGAAACCATGTCATGTGATTTTTAAGTTCCAAAAGTCTGAATGGTTTAACTTCACAAAAGTATAGAAAATTATACTGTATTTATAATCTATATCTTGATAACATCTGGACAAATATACTGCATGTTATTGTTTTGAAAATTGTTAGCATAAAAATACTTTAAGAAAACAAGAGTACATATTTCATTATAATGTACCTTTAAGCATATTGGAAGTCAGAAGAATATTTTTACATACTAATATTGTGTTGGCAGCACTATACGAAGTTGACAAAATGATACAAATGTGTTTAATACATTATAATTATTGAAGCATTGCAAGTTATATACTATTTAATTTTTAGAGAAATTTGGCAAATCTTACAAGTTAATTTATATATCAAAGGTTATTATATTATACTGAATATTAGAGAACCATAGGATTCAACAGACAGGTGGTTTGCCAAATTTCTCTAAAAATTAAATGTGTTTATCATATTCCTGTATTCATGTTTTAATTATTGTTTCAGTACATTAAAGATATTTAACTATCATTATGGAATAATACTGGGGTTACAGCAGACATAGAAAATTGGAATTACAGAATACTTCAGGATTAAATGGCAATAAAATAAAAAAACTTCAATATTTTAAAATGCAGGATAAATGTGAATAAAAATATACATGAGTACAGTTTAAGACTTATCACTGAACTTGGAATGTCAATATGTCATAAGCTCTCAAGAATCACCTCCTCCAGTACGGTACTTTTAAAAATAAAAATAAGTTAATGCAATTGACCTAACTTTTACTGAATGAAAACAATGAAAAATTTCTAAAATATATTGTTTACAAAACCTTAAGTTCAATACCCTGATTTAGCCCATCCAGAGTGATTCTGACATACCGTCAACCTTTGTTGGTTTATTCTTTTCTTTGATCTATTTGCTAATTGTATAGAAAAGACAAGAGTTTTGTAACCAATATACATGTATTACTATTCTTCATGTTAATTACATCAGATGCGAAGATACTTATAATTTTAATAACGTACTAAAATTAGTAATGTATCAGTTTCTCATTGTTTTATATTACAATTTTTTTGGAAACAATTATAGAATTTATTTCTAACATGATACACTATTTAAATTATGCAACATTGCAAATATTTAATATGACTTGAGACTGAGAAAAATTTGGTGCTGGCATTCATAATATCCACTCTGAAATATATTCCTATAAACTGAATTTATAAATTATATATCAAATATACTAGAACCTTCTTCACTTAAATATACATGTTGCTTTACTTTGATTCCCAGATGGTTTGTATAATATTTCCTAATTCCTGCAACACTCATATCAATAACTTAATGGAATAACAACAGCGTTGATAAAACTGATCTCAAATAAATTTATCAGTTGGCTGTGTAGTTGTGCATCAGTTGAATTATATTTTATAAAGTAAACTACTAAACTATAATTAACTGAAATCGACAATACCTCAATTTTGTATCTGTTACAGACAGGTCTCGAAATGAACGTCAGACGAAAGATCCGAGACAGGTAATTTGACCAGTAAATTTCACAGTAACTTTAATATCTTGTCTGCCAGGCAGCAGGCAGTTACAAAAAGCTAATGTTTTGTTAACATAACTCACTGATCATCCTCTACAAATCACCAAAGGTTGGAATTATTTCGTATTTCGCACCTAAAGTACTTCTCTCGTTAGATCATTTTTTATACAGACCACTTCCATCATATAAATGTACGTTATAAATAATTTAATTGTCTGCCAGGCATACAAAATTGAGGTATTGTCCAATTAATTTCTTTGTGGATATTTCAATAGAGAATTATAATATATTTTAAATTATTAGAGCATGAAAAATTATAATTTTTATCACAAACTTGATCTTATTGACTTATATTTTTCTTCTGTAAGCAAATATCTTTAATAGCAGCTGTCTATTTGTAGATTTATTAATCAGTGTAAAGAATAGATTGAATTCAGTTTTTAAGACTTTTGATATGTAATAACAATACACTATGATTACATGATTGTATAGTCCATTCACAAACATCATTTCCACCGGCGAAACAAAGCGGCGGGTTTATCCTTGAGGCAGGTGATTTTCCAATTATAATCATAATCCTTCTTTTCAAAGAATCATTGTAAGGTAATTATAACTACATGTAAGTACATTGTGTTTTGACAGTTATCGTTTAAGTCAGGATTTTATAAATTTAAAGAATATGCCTGTGGAGATAATGTTTGTGAATACACTATATAAATAAAATCTAATACAAACTTGAGATAGCTAAAACTGCACTGCTGTACCCTAGACAAAATTATTTTTTAAGTGAAATCATTCTGAACAAAATTATGCAATATGAAGCAATTCATGATATCATAAGGCAAGTAACATAGGTTAAATTATATATTTTCATAAAAAATAATGCATTTTTTTTTTCAAGTTCTGCTAATAAATATTATTTAGTCTAAAAGTACGGGCGTTCAGATGAAAACCGGAATTTCAGTTTCTGCAAAAAAAAAAAAAAAATAATAATAACCGCTGTTAATTTGTTAAGCTGATTCTCCTATACATCATTGCATTTTTCTCATTACTATAACTACGAATTATTGCCAGACAAAGAGGTCGATTTAACATAAGGTCGAAAGCACACGGGACATTTTTTGAAGATCATTTTTCTAATGAAACCGATTGTTCCTCAATGATTTTTTGATATTAATGCATTATCACATCAGTGCATCGGAACAGTAGGGAGCCTGTGGAAGAACATCCCAATGAAATATTTTCTTATTTTTTCAGGGAGTTCAAGGGGGGTTTTGTGACCTCAGTTTTTGAATGGCGATATTCTTTACATTTTGACAGTAAATCATATTTTCAGTGGATAATTCAGTAAACCAGACCCACTCCAGTGCATTAATAATTAATTGTGTCTTTCGTGAACCATACTGTGATATATCAGTGCTTAATATTTCCCCATTAGTTCGTAAAGGGAGATATTGCAATAAAGGTTTAAAATCCTTATTGTTTACAGTTGTGATGACAGATTAAAGTCGTCTTTAAAAAATATCTGATATTCGTAAACAATTGTTTTTTGAACATTTTGCTAGGCCTAGTACTATACTGTAAATTTAAGCAAAATTTCATTCAGTTTGACTGTTCGGTTCATGATAAATTGGATAATATATTGCTGACCTACACCAGTTCAGACGTCTTTCATCGTCATTATAAACAACACTGTTGCTATGACAGCTTTCTATTTCGGTAAAAATATCAAAAAGAGTTATAGAATTCGCCTATTGCACGAAAAGCGATCCTGTTGGTTGAACTAATCCAAAATGGCGTGCCATGGTGTATAGA
>JAQIWE010001779.1:0-14744 GCA_034698565.1 Campodea plusiochaeta
TTCCAATGCAAAGTAGTCAGTTAAAAACAATTTTATTTATAGTGATACTGAAGTTTATTTCATGATGAATATACTGCTGATATATCATGGTAAAAAAATAGTCAATATACCTCTTGAAACAATCGTGGTAAGATGAGTACTGTTTTATGCAATCATAAGATCCTTTATATAAAATGAAAATCTACTAAATATAATTCCTGAGCTTTAGTCTTAAATATTTCAGAATGCGATTTATTTCTTGAAAATGAGTCTTAAAGGCCCATTATTTTTCAGCGGGAGGTTTTCAACACAGATTAAAGGTCCCTTGAGAGCGCGAGTACAATAGAGAATAAAGAGAGTAAAACGGACATGTGTATGGGAAAACGAGACCTCCTACTGAAAAATACTACACGTTTAACATCAAAATATTACATTTAAGAAGAAAGCAATATTGGTCTTTAATTACTCGTTTCTCTCAAATTATTATTAAATGAAACTTTTCCAGAGACCATTACACATTAAAGCACAGCATCATTCCCACTAATATTGTATGATGTTATTTTAATCTGTTTATGAATACATTCAAGGAAGAAATTACTAAAATTCAGATAGATTGAAAGTTGTATGGTAACATACTTGCTACTTGAGGTGTGGGTGTTTTCGTTTGGGGAGTAATCAGTGCGAGGAGATTTTGTTATTTTATGAGGGTTATGATTTTTTGCGAGATGGTACTAATTATATGAGATGCTTTATTATTTTCTGTTTCATTTCTTTATATATTAGACGTGATATTTAAAAGGTTTGAGTTATTTTCACCAGTAAAGTATTTTCTGATTGCTAACGTTTCATTGCAATTTCAAAATTTTATTAGAGGCTTGTTTCTGTCATTGATGAAATTTGCAATTTTTTAAAATACTGCAGCAATAAAGAAAAGTTGCCTGAAAAAAAAAATCGAAGTTATAGAACGTTTTCATCAATTGCTGGTGGTTTCATCCAGCACCTAGCTTTATATTCATCAGTAGTCTTAAAAATTCTGATAAAGAGAGGAAAAAAAACAGTTTGAAATTCTTTACATTAGAAAATATATTAAGAACAATAAAACATCCGTATGGAGTGGGACTCGAACACAGTCTTTTGCTAACGCTCTTACCAACTGGGATATTTGACTTTGGCAAGTTAATCTCATAGAATTTTCCTTGTTCGTTATTTTACTGTTTATTATAGTATTGATAACTTCTCTACGATATAATTAAACATTATCGAAATGACTCATTCATAATTAAAGTTAATATAAATGCATTGCAAAATTCTAAATATTTCTGAGTCAGCATTAAAAAATAGAACAATTGCAAACCGGAAGTGATGTAATAAATAAACAAACAAATAGCTATTTCACTCGTTCTCAATAATATCAAAATTAATAAACAAGTTAATAACACGTTTCCGAACAGATTAATAACACATTTCCGCTAACTTTTTTTTACGAGATCAGAGATGAAATTTTCAGTTTAGAGAGTGATGTCGACCGACCTCTAAAATCCACAGAAGCCACAAAAACTTTTCTAATTTCGTACAAAATTCGTTCTTATGGAATTTTACTGCATTCTACGCGAGAAAAGTTGCCGAGAATGGATAGTTGATTTTCAGAAAAGCAATGAAAAATAGAGTGAGTTTTCATGGATTTATTGCTTTTTAGAAAATATATATTTAACTGCTTGTAACATATTGTATTATGGAAAAGTTGAAAGTAAATGTAATCCCGTTTATTTGCTTATCCTCACATTTTCAATGAAAAGTGGGAGCCTCTTTTACCATTTGGCATAAGTAACGAAACCAAAACACATAAAATTAAATGCATGACTTTGGTCAGGCTTGCAGGCATCCCCAGTAATATTCAAATAATAATAATAATATGCAAATGAGAAACTTGTATAAAAAATCGGTTTTTCTTATTTCAACAATGACTATCAATAACACTATTTTAGAGTTTGATATTAGACTAAGTAACAACAATGACGGACAATCACTCACTTGATCATTTGAAAGAAGACAAAAGAATAACAAAAACAATGAAATTTCTCCCAGATATTTCGTCATTTTTGAGATCGATTAGTATCTTTATCGAGCACCAATTATACCAAGATCAATCACAATGATTTCAGGGTTTATATTTTGTTATAAGAATCAGCACTCCATAGTGTAAAGAAGAAAATTTTTAATTTACCATTTTGATATTATCCTGTATCGATTTTCTAATGCTTTCATCAATACAATTAAAAGGTTTAAAGAAAAAAAAAATCTATTTCATGTTTTTATACATCTTAGCATATTACCATCTAAAAGAGTCTGCTATGTACGGTGTTTTATCAATTTTTCTCTCTTTTTGTTTCCTTTTGTGGATGTATTGGTGGATGTCTTGAGGCTGTGTTATCTATAACAACTTCTTTCCACATGTAAAAAAAACTCGATAGCATTCACAATAAAGAACAGAAGCATGAATACTTTTTCAATCGTATCGTATACAAAAGTTTTACTCAAATTCCAAAGAAAATATTCGAAAAGTTCTGATGTTCGCAAAACAAAAAATGGTTCGATTTTATGATTTTCGTGTTGCAATTTTTTTTCATTAGTTTATTATGCTGCATTGTAAATTTTATTGTAAGAATGTTATAGGCGAATAATTTTCTTCTATCTATACATAGAAGTCTCTTAAATTAGCAAACTTTAGGAAATGCACAAATATCAAAATTTATAGTAAATCCAATCTTCAAGGAGTCTAACGAACATCAGAGCTTACTATTTTTCGCTTAAAACTATTCAAATTATTCGCACATTTTTTATCTTCTATTATTCCAATACTTATACTCTCTAAAGTGGCTAGCAATATATTTCAAGATGTTTACAGTCTTATTATTTTAAAATCCAGAAAATATTATCTACTGAGAATCGAACACCTGCTGTCAATCATTAAAAAATAAAGTAAGTTAAGTAACGATAGTATAGATACATAATATTGTGTTGTTTTAACTGGATTTACGAGTATAGTAAGTTCTTGTTGTAAAGGCAAAAATTTAACTTTTCTTAAACTTGAAGTATATAATGCACATTAAAATGCTAGCTATTCATTTTGGACAGAGAGATTTATAGTCTATAATGTCTAATCTCCCTACTAAAGATATATTCTCCGGAAGCTCGGTGTCTCGATTTTTCTCACTATTACTCTTCCATATACCTTGCTCGACGTTTTGGAGTTTTTCATTTTATCTCGGCCAGTTATCTCTACTTATTTATAAGCAAACTTACAGTTTTCCTCCCATAAAAACGCCGTGTCCTACAATTTGCCTATGCAGAGGCATTGCAAAAAATATCTTACGAAACGAAATATTTGCAAAATTTGTGTGCAATTTCAATTTAAAATGGTTAATCCTCAGCCATAAAAAAAATTGTTTAAAATAATATAAAAAATAAACAAATTCACTGAAAAATGCCATAAACCCAAAGACACCTAATAGAACAAAATCCTCAACAAAAATAAAAATATTTTCTCTACTGTATACCTGGGAATGCGATACAGTGAAGGGCTTTTGCCTCATATTCCTAAAAAGTCAAGCACTACTGAACACTACACTACACCACAGAAAATAAACTGATGAGCAGCTGGCACAATAATATATCCGAACTCGGCAACCACGAAGCAAAAACTAAATTTTTTCCCTCGCCGAACACTTATCTGTTCAGGATTGCTGATTTTCGCTCTGTTGCCATATTGTTGTTATTGTATGACTTTTAATTACGTTTTTTAAGGGGAGGGGTAAGTGGGTGGACGAGAATTGCTGATAATTTGATGGTGGGGGAGAGGGGTAAGGGGGTTGGATGGGGGGGGGGGGGTAGTTCAAGGGCGGACAAGTGCATGGATTTTATAAGGTAATTGAACAGGTGTGAATATTGTTGGATTAGTACATTTTATCGCGTTTTCTATAACTTCTTAAAAAGATCTAACAGTAATCTAAGAGGAGATTAAAAAAATTAATATAGATAAATTTAACGAATATTTGTCTATCCAGGACTTCAAATTATAACCATAACTTCAACTACTGATATTCTGTATTATTGGAAATTCAACATTTAAAAAAAAAATGCGATGATATATCTGGCATGGATATAAAATTTATGGTAATACCAAATTATAAGCATTATCATCAGTTCCTGATATTATCAATAATATTTAATGAATTTTTGCAATAATGCTGCATTCAAAAGTATGCTTTGAAAGTTTATTGTGTCTATGTCTATAAGTAGAAAATCAGTGTATCTTTCTCGTTAGAACAAAAATCAAAATAGTCTTTTACACTAAAATTTCAAAATAATATGAATTTTCTGTATAATTATGTTCTATTTTCTAATTAAAGGGTTACTTGCAGCTAAATTAATATTTCTGATATTATAACATAATATTAGCCTTCTTGATATAAATAGCACATATTATTTTTGTTATCTTTCAAAAATCACCGGTTGTGGAGATATTCACCTTAGAAAATGCAAGAAAATAAGCTGTAAGGTAACAGAGGAAACGTGGCCCAAAACAAGACAACTGCTGATTTATGAATAAAATGATTAATTTGCATTATTTTTAAGTCAGTTTTGCTACTACGTAATAGATATGTGTTCTGATATATGTTTTTCAGCGAATATTTTGCATATGTCCGCAAGGCAGCGAAATTAAGCAGGTCGATTTGTGCTACCTTGTGAAAAATCTATCTACTATATAAACAGAAATATCTCTTGATCCGTTTTGTCAAAAAATGTCAAACTTTCTGCAAAAATTCTTTAATAATATAAGGTACAAATAAATCACAGAAAACAGGAAATTCATTATCTGCAAGTAACCCTTTAAAACACTTGAATGGTGATATGAAAACGAACTATGGTATAGTACACTGTGTAAAGGTTACTATGTAATATTGAAAGCATTACATTCATAACTGATACATGTAGAATCCTATATTACTAACTTTCAGAATAACAGTTTCATCACTCTGCCGTCATATTACAATAATTATTGTGAACAGGCAGTTACGTATATGCATACTATAATTTGAAATTTCTGTGATGACGGAGTTTTTTCAATGTGGTTTCCCTATATAGATAATTGAAAAATTCAACAACTATGCTTCTATGCATATAAAGTCACATGTTTACAAATAGTTTTATCGTTATCTATATGTGCAATAAATAGTATAATACATCATATCAATGAATTTCATGTATAATAATATTTAATGGCTTTCGGAGAATTTGTAATAACATTAATACTCCATTCATAATACAAGGGAAACCGGAAGTACATCGTTTACAACAGGAAAGAAGTTAATATATAATATTTTTTGACGGTTACTACTAGTATACTGTATATTGAAAAGCGCGACAACCTGACAAACTTATATGTACCGTAAAGCGTACACAATATTACCATAGTTAACCAGAAAATATATACTTAAAAAAAATCTGTCAGATTAGAAATGAAACACTGAAATATAAATATATTATTATTTCATTTATAATGATCAAAACCGCTCCAGAACACCGCTAAATTTTTCTTTATACACTACCGCAGGTTTCAAATCCTATTTTGAATTTTCTTTCTTTTACGACACTAGCTGCTGGATGAAGTTGCGCATTTAAAAAATATCCAACCACACATTATAATAAAACTTCAAATATCGACGCGACATCTGCATCTAAACAAAAGTTTAACTTTGTATTAACGCTGCCAAGAAACTTTCCCAACATTCAAATACTACAGGATCTTTCGAGAATCCCCACAGCTGATATTAGCAGAGTAGAACTATATTGACAGCATGTTTTTCTAACAGTTTTAAAGCTGGGATATCTCGAAAGTATTTTTCATTATTTAAGTAAAAAAAAATACTTATATTTATTTACCAGGACATATTTACCAGATCTTTTTCATAATTGATGAAGGAAAATTACTCTGTTACTTATAAAACAATATTAGCACATCTGCACATCATATATAAGTGCTAGTTAATTGATAAACCTGAAAAATACTGTTGTACCGTATAATCCCAGATTCAATGATTTTACCAACCAGTGTTTCATAAATTTCAAATCATCATACTATAATAATGCGAAATATATCTGCTGCAGAAACTTGAAAGCCTAAATTGAGATTCTATATAAAAAAAATTGGTTTACTATACCTGGAAAATCGGTAAGCTTTAATCTAACATGCATGTGAAACACTGGATTTCCTAATAAATTATTTTACACGGGAACAGCTGCGATGAAATACATTGCTTCGTATTTTCGTATAAAAACTATGACTTTTAGTCTATCGTATTATACCAAATGCACCATGCATAAAATAGTGTCGTCCTTTACTGTCTAGCATAATGATAACTCAGAAAAAATTACAATATTTTGCACCGCATGAAAAATCACCTATGTCAAAAACACATTCTCGCAATAAATTTTGAGAACATCAACTACTTTATAGTATGATAAAAGTTCTGGAAAGGAATCTATCTTCATACTTAAACTATCTGAGCTGAAGTTAATTTATGCAAGCAACATATAGGGAATGAGAATATCTAGGGCATAATATGTCAACTGCTTTACGTAAACTCTTGGTCTATAGTAAACATACAGAACTTCATGTAAGCGAGACTTCATGATGCTTGTTGCATCACACAGCAACGATATACTTTTAATCCCCAAACTACAGTATATAAAGCGACTTTTCAGTTTTATCTCTTAAATAAAGTACAAAAGAGAATTTACTATAAGTAATTATATCAATTCTGCTATTATTGTATGTAGAAAATGCAACTGTTTCATTCAGTTTCAGTGTATTGTGTACTTATACAGTTGAACGCAGTAATGATCATATAGTATTAACATTATTATTGAAACCTCCACACACATTACACACTTCTTTTTACAACATTTCATAAATTCTTACTATAGTATATATAAATAAAAAATAGTTAAGAAATTATATATAAGAAAAATATTATAATAAAAACAAAAGTCTGCATATTGAATAAGTTTTCTCGGATATTTTTAGATTAAATATATTAATTAATGCTTCCATTAAGAAAATGACAATCAATCTAGCTCAAACCGAGGGGCGAACCAACATCCGTGTACAAATTTACTGAACACTGCCATGAACATAGCCTGAACACCGAAATTCAATGTGTCTTTTTGTGAAGTGTTTCACCCCTCGGCGCAAGCTAGAAAATAGCAGCCTCATAGTCTATGACTCTACACACAGAGAGATTTCCCAATCTTATTTATATATTTTTTTTCAAACTTCATTTGATTTTTGCTATGACTTTATCTTCATCATTATAATTATTTTTATTGAGTTGAAATATTTTTATTCATCTGCTGTAAGCACGTTTCTGGTGACGGACAACATTAATAATGTAGTTTTTGTGGGTAAGAAAGGTAATCTTAACGTTTCAACTTTCAAATATTATAATTTCCTTGCAGTGTACACGACTATAATGCCCTCATCTATTGTAGCAGCAACTGTTCGGAGTTTCAGGAAGATTGTACTTTAATAACGACAAAAATAATATAGTATATGTTATTACTTGTATTAAAATAGAAAATATAAGTAAAGGTCATTATGCTCGCACATAATTATAGTCTGTGAGATTATACGAATAACTGTGTATAATATTTCAGCATAAAATATGATTTAACAACCAAATTTTGTATTTTGAAATAAATATGTATCTTGGTAATGAGAAACAACAAAGTAACTGCTATAATTATTATTCCTGGGGCTTTTGTTGCTCACTAATAATGACTAATTATGAAAGAACACGCATAATTATGAATGTGGTCATGGTTCAATCAATGAGTGACAGTGAAGTTTTGATGAATCACATATAAATAACAATTTCAAACTCAATCGTTTGTCAGATAATCTTTACGTCCAATATGGCACTACATCAGCACATACATCATTCTATGTGAAAATTACGTTCTCATTTTCCAATATTTTTACACACTGTCATATACAGTCACAACAGAAATTAAATTAGCTTCAAATGAGGGTAAAAGTTTTTCTGATTCAATTATGGTAAAAAGACGAAAAACAAGGGGGTTAACCACACTTCGTTCAAAAATAAAAGCATCTTACATTAACCCCGTTTTAATGTTTATCTTTACATAGATGCTTTTATTTTTGAACGAACTGTGGTTTTAGTGTTCACGTGAAGCATTCTGTTCAACAGTCTCCATATTGGAGTAAAACAACAGGTAGCAATATGCAAATAAGATATTTGCATTTAAGCACATGTACATCACTTACTAAATAGCAGCAGTCAGTCAAATTACTGAGGAATTGAGTTCATTGCGGATGAATAAATGCTTTTGATTTTGAAATTACGAGAATTTATTAATATTTAGGTAATATTACACATAAGTATATGAATAAATTATAATCAAATTATCAATGGGGATAAACTATCGCGTACCGTATTCATATAGGAATTAATTTTTCTTTTCAGTTCTCTCAGTCATTTAATTAATATTTTTTTCGCCGATACAAAAATATTGTATTTTGATAAAATGTAATGTATATAAAGAACAGGTATTTTCTTCATTTCTAAAGAAACTTGTCAAAACATAATAGTTTTCTTCCAGTCTATAATTATGCTACAATTTTTAAATAATATCCAAAATACATTTCCCAGTAAAACTGTTTTTTTAATTTATTCTCACAGACGAGTGAGATAAATTTCAAAAACAAATGCTTTGACAATTTTGTATGTTAGCCGAGAAAAAGCGAGAGCAATTTCGGCCACTCTTTCCAAGTGCCTCACATAGTTTACTGAATAAAATAAATTATAAACTCATCACACTGCTAACATTACATTGTTGACAATGCAATATAAATTCCTGTGGAACATAACATTGCTAAATCGTGCTCATTCATATGACACACTATACAGTGTACAACATTCATATTACACTGTATTACACACTGATGTTATAATTATTTAGTACGCAAATATGAATGCAACTACAAACTGCAGTGGTGATCAAAACAATGAAGTAATTAAGATAATTATTTTCAAAACAATAGAAAAGAAGAGAACTGTAAGACAGTTGATGTGTTATACATATTGGATGCTGCAATATTTCTAAAGGACATTAATTATAAGGTAGGACTATATTATATTACGTTTGCCTTCGTCAAATATGCTGATCCGACAAAAGAAATATTTAAAAATGTGGAGTTTCCTATATTTCTTACTATATTAACTTCTACGTTAATTTTTTTTTTACTTTTTATCCTTAAATTCATCAACTCATTTTATTTCAGTAAAATGATTATCATTTATTCATTATTTATCATTTATTTACAATGATTATCACGCATTTTAACATACTGAAATTCATTTTTTAATACAAACAGTATTAAAAAATGAATTTCAGTATGTTAAAATGCATTAAAATTTACTCGTTACAAACTATGCGAGATTAATCATTATGCAGTATATAACTGCGATGACGTCATTACTTCCAATTCATTCATAAAATGAATGAACGCTTCTCAGCCTATCCAGTAATTACATTGTGTATGCGTACCGTATTTCGATTAAAACATTATATCGATTCAATCATCCCTTAATGGCACTTTTATCGAGAAAGTTTCATTTTGGTAAGAACAAAACAATGATATATTAACATTATAGCTGCCATTCAAATTAATGTGTTTACTCAACTAAGAAAATGACTTTTGTCTTATTTTGATCCAACAATAGGATGTAACAATGACAGCAGTACTTATAAAACTCACACCTTCGCTAATAATATGACTCATTCTTATTGTAAATGTAAATATAATATTATAAACTGAATGTTTGTTCCATTAATGCGCATTTAGTAATAAAACTTTTATATCTTTGGTGTTACTTATGTTTCTCCCAATCCATAAGCGTATAGGGATATATAGAGAAACTCTATATGTAACACGTTTCGGGTATACTGTGTCTATAGCTCATAATAGAATAGGCGAAATATTATTTTGTCATAGAGCTCTTCTCATGAGTCATGACATACCTGAAATGTACAATAGAACGTTTATGGTTATATTTATTTAACAAGAACTTATTTAGTAGTAAAATAAAAACTCTTTTTTTCTCTATGTTATCAAGGAAAATTTTCACAGACATGATAAATTATAAAAACAAATGTTTCATTCTCGGTTTTGATTTCAAACAAGTTACCTACACGCGGATACAAGTTGGTATTACAGTATATGGACAATAGTAAAGGTTCTTTTAACTTCTTATGCTATAGCGTTAGGTATTAATTTGAAATCCACTTCTCTACTTGACTAGAGGTGACTTTAATAATATTTAATATCTATAATTATGTACGAATACAATATTTTATAACCTGACATATAAAGAATGCTGTAATTATAAGTACTGAACGCAGGCTATATTTGCGATGCATTAGTATAATACCGTACTAAATAATACTAAACATTTTTCTGTGAAAATTCGTATAAGTATTTCAATTTCAGTTTATTGATTGTTAAAACGAGATATAATCCCTTTTACATTAACAATGACAAAAGTACATTATTGCACTGGCATTATAACAATGAATATTTCACAGGAAATAACAGTTTGTATATGTATAACTGGATATACAAATATAAATAATTATGTGTAATGTGGTAGTATAAAAATAATAAGAACCACTTGTGTATCTTTTCGTATCATAAAAAAGTTACAAAATTTATTTCGATATTTGGATGAGTTACTAATATTATGCCTATATTAACTTATTAGTACTTTAGTTCGTCAATCGCTGTAGTGAATTTATTTATAACTCATAATCATCAGTATATAGGCAAGCTGGTACATTATGCATGATCTTTGATGAAGGCATCACATTATTTCTTTCAAGCACTCATACATGTAAATAACAAAAGAGGATACTTCTGTAATAATAATTACATGGATGGGTGTTGTCAGAAATCTGAAAAGGCATTTTCCTATATTTGTGGTAGCGTTTACATGTTTTGTATGTCTAACAGATATACAAAATTACAAAGGGAAATAGTTGCAAATATTTCACAACCAAAACCAACTGATGTTTTCAGCCTCTCTGTACTAAAAAGAAATTCTTTGGTATTCCACGAGAGGAAAATTTGACTGTTGGGAATTACAATCCACCAGAGCATGCAACACTCGCAATAGTTACAGAATATAACTTGTGTAACTTTATGGTATGCGTTATTCTGTTTTGCAAAAGAATGCCAATGCTGGTGAATAGAAGCACACTGGATCACTGACAGTTAGGGTTACGGTACGACAGGATGTGTGAAGAGATACCGAGAATAGAAAATGTTATCTATTGATCAATAATATAATAATGCCATTAGTAGTCGTCGTGGTCTGGTGGTTGGGTATTAAACGGCGGGTTTCATTCCCGGTCCACGCCAAATTATTTAGGCGACCTTCAAAGTTACTGCTAGGCTTCACCCAACCTCTTATTAATGGGTACATACCGGGGTAAAACCCTCATGAGCGTGGTGCTGACCACATCATCTCTAATTTTTGTACCGGGTTCAAGGAACATGGTACATCCACGTTCCTTAATGCCTTCATGGGATGTAGTGGTACACATTTACCTTTAATAGGGTAATTAAGCTTCACGTATACCTACATTTACAATTTAAAGAGAATTCGTAAAAAAAAGAGTTAATAAAAAACTCAATTTCCTCAGTTTGCATATTTAACCTATATAACATTGATATCTATTGTTGAATCAATAAGGAAAGACAGCAATAAGAGCGGCTATTTAACTGATGTTCCTTCTCTCCTTTGTAATATACTGTATACCAGAGAACTTAATGATTATTTTCGCCACTGTAAACTGCTATGTATTACAGTTTCCAAGTTATATGAAATGTTTTTAAATTCACTTCCTAACCTATATAATAAACAAAATACCTCCTTGCTGGTTACTTCAGTTGGTGCTGACCAAACCTCTCTATCTTACAGCACCTATAAACTGAATACGAATAGTACATAATACATTACTTTCGTTACCATTTATCGCTATGGTAAAGAAAAATGTTGTAAGCGACAAATAGACAGTCTACTTTATCTTTTCCGAGAGAAATGAAAACAGCAGTTTTTGAGACTACAAGAACTAATACATTGTAAAACTTACTTCTTTTTTAATTATATCGTTACAGCGACACATCCACGAACTGGATTTGAGGCTCAATTTTTAATGAAGAGATTATTGTTTACACATTTATTAAAATAAATCAAAATCTCAAAAATATGTATGCCGTTCACAGCATCTTCTATTTCATTAATAATTTTCCATTTTCGTCATTGTTAAATAGTTTGCATCGATTGTATAAATTAGGCATGCGTTTAAATGAGATCATTTATAATTTCCTATTATATATCCGTATATCCATAGTGCTGAATCCATCTTCTTCCTTCATTATTGTTCATAATAAAAGTTCTTAATAGATATGTCAACACTGTGTAAAAGAATCTTCATTTTAGCATCTTTCGCACGCAAATAATCCCCCTTCATATAGTGTGATCTACAACTAGAATGACAGAGCCAATTTTACATGACAAAAGAACTTAGAGGTATTTCTTTTCCACTGTTATTTCGATGGCTTTAGACCATAAGTTACTTTTTATTCTTCAATATAAATGCCAAAGAAACTTTCTCAACAATTCAGTGAAACTTTAGACATTCTCTTTCGGCAGAGTACTCTCACTGTCTCCCAACAGCGTATGAAGTATATCAGTGCTACTATATATAACCATATTGTCTTTTTTCATAATACACATTGAGTTTTCCCAGTCTGAGTAATCCCCAAAAAAGTTGGCAAAACTGTACAGATTTCCGAATATATTTTCATCGATATTCACGAACGATGCTGGTTCGAATTACTATACAAAATTATATGCTTTTTGAAACGTAACACTGCTGGAGCTACCAAAGTTCCGAAAATCTGACAAATTATGATTATTGTTCGCTTTTGTTTAATTTGAGCTAAAGTACAGTGAATACTGAATAACACCTGTTCTGTTGTAGTTCACAATCTTCATATAATTTATAGAAATGAAAATACGGAAGAGATTGGTATTACCATTAAAGTATTAAACGTCTTATCAGATTCGTAGTCGTTTACCGAAAATCAATCACGAAAAAGGTAAGATCGATTTCTTTTAATCGCATCATTTATTCAGATAACGTGTTTTCCAAAGACCGGACATTTTGCTTTTACTTCACTGACTCAAACAAAAATATTTTAATTAAATTTACCAACAAAATGTTGAGACAGTATAAGAGAGATCTATTGAAGCAAAACGAGAAAAGCATCAGATATCGTTCACAATAAGGAATAAAAAAACGAAACCTCTACCTAGGACTATAATAC
Organism: Campodea plusiochaeta; assembly: GCA_034698565.1. NCBI lineage: Eukaryota > Metazoa > Arthropoda > Diplura > Rhabdura > Campodeidae > Campodea > Campodea plusiochaeta. Next base: position 13,454 of record JAQIWE010001779.1, read on the forward strand.
TTTAACACACTGTTTGATACGCTATTATTAATAAACTAACGAACGATATTATAAAAATACACACGCAGACATCTTCTGAATGCTCACAACTTTCAGCATAGTTTGATTGCATTATCATAAGCTGTACTTGATACCAGAATAAGAAATCAAAATGGGATATACTGTAAAGAACATAAATATTGAAAACTTCTGTAGGACGAATACGTCTTCAGAATATTTTGTTGATCACGCCGAACGATGACAATCAATCAGAAAAATATTTCCCAGGAAGAAAAGTTGTACCTGACAACAACAATCACCGCGAGATAAATTGCATGACAGAATATTCTTCCTTACCTCTCTTATCAAGAAACTCATTACAAAATTCCAAGGAGAAAAGTGAACAGAGAGTAAACATCTCTCGACATTACATGACGCTTGTTTAAACAGACATTTCACTAAACGTGAGGTTTCGTCAGTGGTTGCTGGAGGTTCTTAATGAGTTAAATGTCACAAAATGGTACAGTGAAGTTGACAATGACTATAACTTACACGATTTTAATGTAATTTTGTTAAGGAGAAAATTCGATTTTTTCATCCTGAAGGGCTTTAGAAATCTGAGAAAGCCGCGGAAAACCAGTTAGTTCTGGTGGGTTAATAATTTAATATTAACATAAAAAACTTTACAATAAATGTTGTTTGATACGATCATTTCACTTTTTATTATTTCAGTAATAATAAAAATAGTTTAAGGTACATGGACATGTTCTCCATAAACGTCACTTATTTTAAATATAAGGAAATTTTAAATGATACGGCAAGATATTTATCATTAGCCTTTCGGTATGAGTCTATTGGTGGGCTCCGACGAAATAGTAAAAGAATCCTCAGCATCCAACTAAGCTCTTATATCATGTATATACAATAACTGATATAGTTTTAACAGAATTAATATTTCCTTGCATGTACGAGGATTCGAAACAAAGTAACGGCCATGATGGTTATTTGCAACCCTTACCTATATTTGTATCTGTTAAATACAAATAATATTTTACTTAGCCAGTAATGACTGTTTGCAAATCCATTTTGTTAAAAAATATAGGTAACTAAAGTCCAACCATTAAGTTTAGACCCTCGGAATTGATTGCTTGTCATTTTCTTAAACGTGGGCCTAGAAACTTGTAACTTGCACTATTTGAAGCGGAATGTTATCACCTTTAAGCTATTAAAATATAAAATTTCCATAATGTATATTAATTAAGCAGTAATTAGTTGAACGAAAAAAGTCCGTGTTTTTTTGCGCTTTTTCGAA
>JAQIWE010001780.1:0-14743 GCA_034698565.1 Campodea plusiochaeta
CTATTGTGGATATCACCATAAAACTATATATGTATGGATAGGCAATTGAATGAACTTTCATATGGTTTTTATTTCAATGAGTATATCACAAGAAATTGCAAGTTTTCAAGTAGGTGTAATGTTTTTTGGACCACCCTGTATATAGAAGTGCACACACAAAAATGTATAGTAGAAACTTGCAGTGTTGCGGATAGTCGATTTACAATAGAAAAATTGCAGTAATTTTAGATGTTGAAAAGTTTATTCCATATTAGACTTGCGACTGATATTATGTAGCTTCAGATTAGTGTATATTTTGGTTGGTGAATACTTTTCTTTAAATCAATTTATTTTTCATAAGAATTACAAGTTTTTGAATACCACTAGAAAAGTTTTCAAAATGAATATCTTACATTGAAACGGTATTTCTTCTACAAATGACTTTGTGAAACTTACTTTTTTCAGTCTCAAATGATTTTTCAATAATCAGTAATAACAATAAAAGCTGTACCAAACGTATTTTAAGTAGACAGTTTTGATTTTCTCAATTCACCAGACAATTTCCAACACACTAAAAACTGAATTCCTCTGAATGCCTACTAAAGAATATTTGTAGGTTGTCCCATTGCCCAGCAGCAGTATTACACCACAGCTTCCATATATAATCTTCAAAACATGGCAACTGAATGTAGCGAAAATATAATGTGATAGCCACGCGAATTTATTTACGACAATTCCTTTATGCAAAGTAAATATATTTCCACTTGTAATACACATTTCCTAAGGGTACCAGTCTTTCTCATATTTCCATAAACGGTGTGCTGCATTCCAACTGGTTACAATCTTGCTATTAAAATGTACAACAAAACTTGTGATTCTATTATGCTGGGTAAAATTAATAACTTAATGAATTTCTGAAATGTTCGGTTGTGGGAAGTATTTCTGTAGAAATTACTTACATGGTCCAACGAGTGATTATCGAGGTCCGTTCTTCCGAGACACATTTTTTTTTTTTTTTTTGCGCATAGTGCCAAAAAGCCTTTTGATTGGTTCCCCGAAAATTGGTAGATACTGACGTCACTGAACCCGCACTTTAGATTGGTTTTCATAAAAAAATCTGATTACTTACATACTTTTATGAACCTACTGTATCGCATAATTACTTTTTAAATTAACATTGACTAAGCTACTTATTTCTTTTTACTGTCACATTGGTCAGTTTGGAATAAAGGATCAGATGAATGTGTGGGATCTTCCTGCTGTCAGCTAATGCATAATAAGTAATTGAGAATTGTAAACATAGACTGAATTCCTTGCTAACCAATGGGGCTCGAATTATATATAGTTGTAACCCTCAGTATTGCATATCCAGTATTAAACCTGTATTTTTTCCAGCGGAAAACCACCTTTTCCAACACACATATCCCGATTTACTTTCTTTGTTCTCTATTGTACTCGCTTTCCCTAGAGACCGATAAGCTGTGTTGGAACAGATGGCTTCCCGCAGGAGAAAACACCTCTTTAATAAGGTAAACAACTTTTAAAATCCTTGCTAATGCTCATCTGACAATAATTATTACGGAATTTGTTAATATTAATAAGTTAAATTAGTATGTTGATATTTTTTTCCATTCCAAATAGAACACGAGTGACTTTGAAACAAATTTTTCAATTTCAATAACATTACAACTTTAAAATTTGATTGGAGTATACTCCAATGATATGAACCAGTTGAAATCCACATGGAAATTAAGTATATTTTATCAGTTGTAAAAGTCATAGATAATGACAGTTAATAGCTTTAATAAAATATTCTTCTGATATAGTTGAGTAAAAACCTTATTTAAAGTTATTATCAGGTGTAAAGTGTCACGTATACAAACTTTTATATTAAATGGTTTGTTTATTAACAACTAACTCCTTTCACGTTATCTAATGAATGAACTGATACTATATCCAGACAATATGAAATAAAAAACAGCAATCCTATTTAGGATAAAATGTAAATCTCCCTTTTGTCAGAATACTGTATAAAAAACTTTTTCCGACGTATACTTCAGAGGGAAAAATAAAGGTATTTAATCACACTTGCACTTCCTAAATGAAATACTTGTTATCTTATCATAAAGACATCTGCTGTAACATGTCACCGATCTATTTAACGTTTCAGAAAAATTCACAGCAAATATTTCCTTACCAAATATAATTGTCACGTGTGATAAGAAAATATAAATTAGATATTTTAAAAGTATGATATTATTGCTTTAAAAATCAGATATTTAAAGTAAAAGTTGAATTTAACCGGCAATCACAAGATTAAAATTCAGTGCTCAGGTTAATCTGTTAGTAAATAATTCTATTTTAATATATGCGATTCTTTATATTAAAATAAGTTTTCAAACACCGTAACGAAACAAGAATTGTACATTTTTGCCATTTTACAGAATAACTTTCAATTTTCATGTAGGTGGAATTGATTGCCATTTATTGAATTCTTTTTGTCCCATCTTCCATAAATATAATCCCCCTAAACCCATTTCTTCCAACCTCATTTCCTTATGACAATAAATCACTTTTCAAATAAGAAAAGCAGTTCAACCCTTTTTCGAAACAGGTGGGTCATCCCCCCTTTTTTCTTTTCACAATAAGTGAGATCGGCGCTTTTTTTCCTGTTGGCAAAATAGGTACCAGCAAAAGCCTTTTTGGAACAAAGATGGGGGTTGGAACCATGGAAGGGATGTCGCCGAGGGAAACAACACAAAATACAAAAAAAAGAGCAGGCAGGAGTAAACGCATGGGGAAGTCTACCTATTAGGAAAATGAAAAATGGATTGGCAATTGAGTGCAAAAGACGCTTTTGCTCCCCAGCTGGGAACATACGCCAACGAAACAACAGAGAACTTCCGTGCCAAGAGCCTTTCAAAAACTTTACAATAGAATCCTTCAAAGCTAAAAAGGCACATGCGCATAACAAGAAGTGCTCATCACTCACAATATCGAAGGAGAAGTGTGTGATGATTCTTAATCCGCCTTCTCCTGTCGCCTTAAGCTTACAATTATCCTGTTCTTACTAATCCACCAAGTAACACCCAAATCTCTGGAGGCAACAGAGAGGGAGGGGGTGGGTAGGAGATTTAACGCAGCAGGATTTTTTTAATCTTTTTTCTTGGAAGGAAGACAGATGATGGTGATTATTAGGTGAAGTTAAGCCGATTACCCTTAACCAGCAGGGTACTAACTCCTGGTGATTTATGATCATTAGGACTGAAAGGACAGTTCATCAAATAAGGTCATTTAATTGACAATCCATTTCCCTAAGCATAGATAAAAATAACTCCCTCTATTTGCAAACGAAAAACTTTCAATCCCTAAAACTTTCATTCAGAGTCAGTTTCGTCATTTCACGATGTAAACTGTATTTTCGAAATTCGCTCTATTACTGAACATAATTATTATGTGCTTTTTCTAATTAATGAAATTTTCAAATCATACCCAACTTAACATGTAATATTCAGTCTTAGATGTTGAAGTATATTATCGTACAGTAATAAAATCACATTTATTATTTCTAGTCTATCAGATAAACAAATGGTAACCAACGTATTTTGTTCATCATACTCTTTTATGATCAAATAATAATTTACGTGATAGCTAAAATGTAGTTTCGTGACAACAGATGAATCGAAATATTACTTATATCAAGAATATCCCGAAAAATTTATAGTACATATTTGAGATTTATGAGTTCGAAAGATCGAAACAAGTAACTTTTACTCTGTCTGAATCATGCCATAATTTTTTTTTTTTTTTTCTAATTCGACACTTCATTAATGAGCTACAAAACAATATTACGACATACTAATTTTTTTTCATGCCCCTCAAAATAAATTGCTACTTACCAATGGGTCCTGGTGCTTTGGAATCAAACTGATATGGAGGAATTCCCATATGAGCTGGAGGAGGTTGACCCAAGGGGTCACCATTGGAACAGAAAAAAGGTAACGGACTCCCTGGGTGAGGTACTGGTGGACCCAAACCCATCTTACCCGCCTAGAAAGAAAAGAAAAACAAATTTAGTTTCGGGTGGAGACATAAATTTAAGTTGTCACATATAGACAGCTACAAAAATAATGGGGTTTATGTTCAAGTTTCGTAATCTCATATTTTTGAAACTTCATTCAGTGTCCTTCTGTTATACTTGAAAACTCGTGAAATCCCTTTCTTTTCAAATATATTATGAATGAGATGAAAGCGCTTTAATTCAAAGCTGAAAGATACTCGTACTTCTTGATAAGTAAGGTGACAGCTTTTTATTTACAAAAAATATAAAATCTATTTACATGATCAGTTTAGTACTGATATTACACAATACCTATTACTGTAAATAATAAATAAATGTACTGAGAAATAACGTCGTTATTTGGATAAGTATAATACATACACTACAGATCAATTTCGGTAATAAATTAATTAACATACCAACAAACAAATAAAAAAAGGAGTTGACATAAACCATGAAACTATAGAACAATTTTTCATCACAACAGGTATACATAATGTTTATTTCAGTACGTCTACAATACAGAAATTTGAAAGAAAATGTGCTATGAGCGTGAGAAAGAAAATAAAAATTTTATATGAGAAATCAATATTTCAATTCTTTCTTATTAGCAGGAACACGAACTGCAGGGGAGGTAGGGTGGTAAAAAAATCTATCACAGTACTAATGCCATAATAATGCACTTTTCTATTCCCAACAAAGTAGGGTTAAATTAAAACATACATTATAATAAATTACAATTATTATTAATTTTTAAAAGCACTAACTGTTTTATTGTTATATCATTTTGTACGTTGTTGTTGATGCCGTAGTTTATAATAGTTTCATTTATTCTAGAAATGTACAGCAGAATCTAGAATAAATATTCAAATTTGGTAAGTTTCAAGGCGATAGAGGTAAATGGAAATTTTTAAAGAATATTCTACTCGATTCTACCTTTCTTTTTTTATTATTCCTAGTGAAATCATTAATGATGATGTATCGAATCACTCTATATCAATGCAAACAACATCGATATAAGGGGAAAAATTAACCGGTAAATTTCCTCATTTTTATAAACATATATTATAAACAATGTAAAATTAGAAAAAGGCTCACGAGAAGTCGAGAACCCCATGAAGCAGTTTGAAATATTTTATAATATACCTGATCGAAACAGAATTAAGTGAAGTATCACATCTAATCAACATTAACATTTATCCCAATAACAAACAATAAAACACAACTACCTATAAACTCGATAATAATTGCAAATTTCTCCATATCTATTCAAGCAATCTGCATCATTTCCATCTGAGATGAGCTTTATCCTGCACAACATACTATCCGATATACCGTATCCATCAAAGTACCACTTAATTGGGTAAGAAGGCTTAATATATGGGGTGAATCAAGTCTCGTCTACTTTCTGGAATGATGAATGCAAAATTGCGATGATGGATGTTGGAACGTGAACCGGAAACAGAACAAAAGAACCCCCCTCTCTTGTGTGTCCCATTAGGCAATATAATTGGCTCGACCTGACGGCCAATTAGGCAACGTCTTCGCCTCATTTGACTACGAAGAGCAAGAGGAAAGGATCGATTCCCTAGCGAGACGGAGAAGCCTCTTCTCTCGATTCAAAAATTCGGAAGGTCGCACAACAAATTAAATAAGCGGGAAAACGAGTTTCAAATATTTCAACGAGGGATGAAAAATTGGAATTGCGTTTCCTTCGTGCTTTGAAGCATGGGTTATTATCCTAATTATTCTCATTTTTCAACCTTATATATAGCTTTTGTGACATTAGAGTGGCGTTAAAAGAGTATAAAAAGTATAATTTCGGGGTGCAGGTCAAACCACATTTGTTATTACTCGGGAAAAGATCAAACCGCGAATCATATAAACAAAGTAAGATTTTGAAAACGGTTCCATGCTACAAGAAGACAAAGAGCCCTCAAACAGGTTTCGCTATCCCTCCCCCAATTGGAGTAAAAACTACTGTATACACACTAGCACGAAAAGTTTTTGTAATTGCTTTATTTTCAAATTGAATATTATCAAATAGTGTATGTATATAATTATTTATCACTCCCAATGTCATGCAAATATAACATTTCGTGTCGTGCTCACAAATTACGTAGTTATCGTTGAAAAATCTGTTCCATGTGTTCCACGAGTATGGTATTGTTGTTATATGTATTATTCTACGAGGCAAACCTTCATTCAAATCGTCAGTAATAATAAAATAAAGCACTTCCCACATAAACAGTCAAACCTCGTCTAAACCAATACTTACTCTAATGATATGATTTGAATTACAGAATTCATCATTTTATATTTTAGCAAATAATGCTTATTGAAATAAATAATTCGCAGTTTGTACTCCAAACAATAAAATATCGATTTTTGTTACTCAGTAATTGAGAAAAGTATTAGGGGATTGTCATCTGTATTACGGGTTTGCGGTGGGAACTACATTATTTTATAAAGTATCATTTTCACAAGTGATTGATAATTTAAGCACTTTTGAATTATTTTATAATTAATTGTGTGAAATTCATGTAGTACAATATTTCAGTTGCAACGAGTAAGGATAAGATCCAAAATTGTATGAGTGAAACAATATTACAAATACTCAATGTTAGGATTAACTTATTTAAAAGTTTCTAAATCTAGTACAACAAAAGTACAGTAAAACAATTACTTATCTATAAAAATAAATGGTTATTTATTATTTCGAAAAGCGTGATTCGAAAATAGGGAGCTGTCTAACTCTAAATAAATTTCAAGTATTTGAATGTACAAAATTGACCTGAAAATGTGACTAAGCGTGAATTGCGCCAAAAATATTAACATTTGACGAAAAATAATGAAGACTGACAATACTATTATCCAATATCACAGCATCCCAAAAATCACCCCCTTGCCCCCAGCCAATAAGTGATTGCTCTTTATGTAATGACCTTGACAAAACAGCACTAAGGTAAGGTAATGTATGAAATCCATGGAGCATGACTGAATGCTTCCGACTTTCCTCCCTATTCAGTTATTGACCCACTGAGATCACATTCACTCGTCGTATACGCATGGAAAAAAGTAAATGATATTTCAATAGTACACACGTTTGGAAAAGCTAGGGGTTAGGTCATAAGGTGAAGCTATTTATTAAGTTAGCAACGGGAGTGAGTATGACAGGTAGGTAAAGGAAAGGGTAGCAGGCAGTAAGACAAGGCACGTGGAATTTGCGTTCATCTCCCTTTGCGCCCCCTCCTGTTTTACCTTCCCACGCAAATGTGTCATAAGCAAGTAGCGTGAGCCATGCGATTGTATCGGAAGAAAGGGGTGCCGCCCCCCTTTTCACTCATACATAACACTTCTAAATGTGCTTTGGTGCAACGACTTGTGCCAACGTCGATCAATTCGATCAAAAAAATCACATCAAGATCAGCAGCAAACAGGTGGGAGAATGGAACACGAATTAACGCTTGAATTGGAAGAAATGTTATTTGATCAGAAATCACAATTTCGGGTTCCAGATCCAGTCGAATGTCGATTATTATAATGAGAGAGAAAATAATACACAGGTTGTCTTTTTATTAAAATGATCTGATTTATTAAAAAGATACACATGAAGTGTTCCACCAGCTATTCTCCATTGCCACACTATTTTCTTGAAAATCAGAAACCTTGACCATTATATTGTCGAAGAAATAACTAAACACATTTTTATCTGGAGTGTGAACTGATATGATGACTCTAGGTTCCCTAAACCAACACCTGCTCTATATATATACTACTAACGGAAAGAAATACCGTATTTTCCTTAGACATCGACCGGAGAAATGTTGATCACGACAGTAGAAATTTTTAAGCTAACTTATAATAAATTTTTACTTTAGAAAACATATTCATATGAAGAATGTTTCTTGCTTAATTAATTATACAATACGTTGGTGATACATCTCTTAAAAACATAAAATACGAACTATTCATCGACTTATTTACTGGTCATTCAAATTTTCGACCAAAGGACGAAATTTCCTACATCAAGTATTATAATTTGTATTGCATCAAGTTTTATACTACATTTGATTAAACCCATTTATTGACATCCGTTTATATAGAAGCATCAATTACGGGAGTGATTATGGGTGCTAAAATATTTCCGTCTTTCTGGAAGGTTGTACTGAGAATATGTGTATATTCCAGTAAGCGAGTCGTGCAAAGAGCGAGCAAGCCGAAGAGAATTGGATGTTCTTATTTCTAATTAGGCTGATCACACACAAGACACGATCTCGACCTCCGAGTTGAGTGTATAGCACATACACACACAACCTCTCTTGGATTTCATATTCTTCCTTCCATTTCCCACTAATGCAGTGGAAAATTTAATGACCATCGTTATCCCAAAGAAATAGGCACGATATTTTCCAAAGGCGAGACTTTGCTCTTCGGAATCGTATGCTTAGCACCTAATCTCCTCTTCGGTACAGAGTGCACGTTTCCAATATTTTGGGAAAATTCATCAAAAAAAAATGATGGAAGGATGTCGCTATTAATAATAATTGTTTGTGTATTCGATTTGTTATAAAGGCAAGATTCTTATGTGTCTGTGTGCTATGCTGTAACTTAGCTAATATTACTCTCGTAGTTTCGTAAGAGCTAGGTGATCTTTTGCTTATTTCAACTTAACAACAGAAAATCCTTTGATTTACTTATTATCTGAATGAAATTCAATTTATGTAAGAAGTACACTTACATTTCTATAAAACAGGATGTTTTTTAAAACATAATTTAGGTATATTATAAAACCAGACAATTGGAAAATTCAAGGTAACATCTCAATTCTAAAAACATCTAGAGTTCTAGACAATATTTCTTTTAATAATTACGTTTAAAGATATGTGGAATGTATTTCTAAAAAGTGTTTCGATACGTTGGTAAATTCTGTTTATTGAATACGGATTCATTTATTGTACATATCACAATGTTTGGACCAAAAATCTTCGTTTTTCTCAAAAGTACTTGCATCCTGTATTAAAAGTGTGTAACCTTCCCCAGTAAAGTCCTTGTTTTGTACTTTTCACAATATTTTATTAGAGTAATAAAAATATTACATAAGGTGTATGAAAGTGCATTCGAATGACGTGATATACTTGACCAGTCTTTGAGTGATTGTGAAGTTTGAAAAGTGTTGTAGAAGCACGTATTTCACAGTAGGAATAACGCTTAATTATTCCCACTCTTTACCACGCAATGTGCGTGAGACAATAAACATTGTACTTCCACAGTTATAAATAAGACTCTTCTGACTGATAAAAAGAGTTTATATAAAGCATCATCTGGATTGATATGGAATCTGGAGTGAAGGAACTTGACCTAAAACTTTCGAATCAAAGAGAAGCCATATACAAGTATTTGTGACTTTCGTCTTCAAAGTACAGGGAAAAGTTATAACGTAGACTGAAAGCACATGTTGGTGTTTGTATAGTTTTTCCATGCGCTCATTCATTCACAACTTTCAGCTGTTTATTCTCTCTTTGTAGTGAAGTTACTACATTATAAAGAAATGTGAGTTTCATTAAATTAGTTCAGAAAATATGTTAATATTATTAGTTGTTCGTTACTGACTTTGAAGTTCATTTCACTAAACGTTAAATAGTCATCAGATTCCTTGAATTAGGAAACCGCAATACATCAAACCATTCGTAGTAAATCAACTGGAACGTAAGACGGATCAAAACTACCAAACAAGTCATTACACATTACTGCCAACCGCCAGGCTTTCTGGTTCACTCAGGGAAAAATAACCCAATCCATTTTTTAAATTCATTATTCAATTGAAATTCAATTTAATTCTGTAACGATTGAATTCATAATTCCATACAAATGGAATTTAATAATTGCGCTATACGGTGTAATAAAAATTCTCATTTTTCTTCAACCAACTAAATAATTTGAGATTCAATTATGAAATAAAAAAAAAAAATTCTGCCAGGAATTCATCTGAATTAGGAAGGATATCATCGTATTAAATGAAAGATAAAGAGAACAGCAACATTATGAGTAAGTTTACAATTGCAATTCTATCATTTTCACTTGTTCTAGATGTTAGCAAGAAACCAATAAATTATTACCCAAAACGTACTGGTGACTAAGATACAAATAAGTGAACATTCGTAATTAAAAAGGCAAGAAATCAATGCACAAGCATTGATGAGCTTTTCCGTTATTCCCTAATGCAATTTGTTTAGTTATAAAACTACCATCTGAAGAGAAGCTCTTTATTAAAAAAATTGATACGAGTACTATTTTAATAATAGCTACAGATATATAACTACGTTAATAAAGTTCTGATATATACATGTTACGTGACTAGTTTCTGCATCAGAATTGTAATATACATTCATTAAAAGTCAAAATACTAAAAATAAATTTCGACATTGATAAAAATCTAATTTTCACTACTTCTCTGTATAAATATTCTATCTAAATATCTAATTACGCAATGAAATATTTATTACACGTTCCAAAACTCATTTGATATATCAACAAAGCCTACATATAAAGGAGTGCAAATGAACAATAAATTTCATGCATGAGTAAGTCCAGCTGCAACGCCCTTAATTATGAGCAAATAATCCGTGTCACATAATTACAGGCTGTTTAAAAGCGCAGCACCTTTTAAATTTAAAAGAAGAGAAGAGGAACTATAAAAGCGAAGTTTTCGTCTTCTGGAGCTTTTTGGTATTTATGTAGTGTACACAACATATATTTTAGTAATTAGTTAGGTTATTCCAGGTTAATTTTCAAAGTCACGGTCGGTTAGACTGTAATAGTTATTAGAATATTATGTGGGGTAGTCACTAGTCAATCTATAATAATGTTTTTGTTTTTATAAGCCTTGCAATTTATTCATAATTTCTGAGTTTATGATGAATACACATATTGTGCACTAGTATTACGTTAGACAACAAATTGTGGCAGATTTTATTTGGTCAACAAACTGTCGAAAATTATAAGTTCAGTAAACAATATTTACTTACTTCTCTTGGTGGAAATGTGTATATATATATATAGGATTTTCAGATATAACATAAAATAAAATCAGAGCAACATTTCTGTCACTAATTTACTTGTTGATGGAAGAGTGATAAAATTATTGGACCATTTGAGTCCAACAGTTAGTTAGGAGTAAAGAAATACCCCAACAGATTAAGGCCTATTTATTGTGATTCGAAGCACGCCACTCCTTTAAATAGCCTCAAGTGACCTCTGTATATAGTGGTCACGCAACTTTTACCCCTCGTTCTCCCCCCTCCCCACCCTCCTCACCACCACACTCACTCCCCCCCTCCTCCTCCTCCAAAATACAATCCGTTCTCATACTAATGACGTCATATCCGTAGGCAAACTCACTTTTCATACAACACTACAAGATGCGATTCCTATCACCATACCAACAAACAGATACTATGTCTCACAAAGGTACATTATGGCGAAGAAGATGCATTTAGCAATGGTCGGAATTATCTCAAATTGTCACTCTGTTTTTGTTTTTATTTCACTTGGCTAAATTTCTTAGGAAATTTCTAAATTTATTTCTACAAAATTTAATTTCTCGTATCTCCTTGCTTCCAATACTGTCTTTTGATTCACTAATTATAAAAGCACCAAGTTACTTTTATGCAGGTTTAGTTTCTTTTTTAAAACGTGTATCCTGAATCTTTTGGGGATATTAATTTCCTCAATAATTATCATTTCTAATACAAAGTTTCTGTTGTTTCCCCTGCAATTTGGAAGTAAGTAGCGAGTATCGTGTGAATAAAAAAACCTATAAGAAAAGCTAATAGTCCACTAGTATTGATTCATAATACACAGTTAAATGGCAGTAACATTAAGAAATGATACAGATCAGTTGTCAATACAATCTGAAGATATTATCCTTCCAATAAAATGGCCCTTCATTCAAAGGAAACAAGATTACAATTTCCAAATTTTATGAAAGTAGTAAAATTGCACTGTAATGCAATTGTGTGTGAGCTTATTTTTCGCTTTCAATTTCTAAAGCACTGTTCATAATGCGTTGACTATTTGGAATGACAATGTATGTTATTAAATCTGTCAAGCATCTTGTTTGTCTAACTAGGAATAACATTCTGGTTAGTTCCGCATCAGAACTCGTATTGTTCCTGGATGTTAGTATAATTACATGCCATACACTTTTCGTACAAAGATCGCGTGAAAGATAACCAATGTTCTGTGCCATACATTACACTATTACGATATCGCACTAATCGTAAGTTGTAATCTTTTTTTTTAATATTTTTATCTTAATGGAACGTTCGGATAATTTCAGTTTATTCTATGTAATTCGCGGGATTGTAATTGCTTTTTGAAATTCCTAATATTTGGATAATTACTCATCATATTTTTTTTACAAGTTGGCATTTTTCCTTTGAATAAGTTAGTTATCCAAGCATTCATATTCTTATATGATTTAAATTCATATTATTATATACTTACACTGAATACTTCAAATTAAAAGGGACGGACAAGAAAAACATGGTAAAACTAATATCAAATGCAATTATTTCATAAAATTAATATAATGTTATGAAATATACAAGATGCTATGGGTATAAAGTTTGCAGTAAATGAGAACAAGGGCAAGGTTTCATTCTTTCGGATATGAATGAAAATATTTGTAAGAAATGAAGGATAAGACCTTTCCTTGCCAATATCATAATTATGAATAGTACGAAGTGTTAATAACGTAACATACAACATCAATTAAATGGAAGTATTCAGATGATCTTATCCACGACAACTCAAAGAACAGCGACCTAATGACTTGACCTTTTGATAAAACTTTCAAAAGTGCCAACTTGTCTACGAAGTTTTCATACAACTATTTACTTCAAGTCTGCGAAATTCAGTAAAGAAAGTCAGTCAAAAATGAGAAAACGATTTTCAAAAATAAAAAAAAGAGATTAGTTTTATCTCAATTCGTATGATCTTCTTCATATTAGTAAATAATATTTTTTTTTTATTGAGAACTGCCAGTGCAGACAAGTTTGTACCGGTAATGAAACTAAATAAATCTAGCATACTTCATGGCTGTAATGAATAACCTTTTATATTTAAATTAATATTGTGAGATTTGCTACGCTAATTTTTTATATTTCTTTCATCTTACAGTATCATCAAACTTCATATACCCATATTTTCACCTGTTTTTTTAGAAGTATGGGAAATGATCATCGAAATAGGTAGACGGAACTAATAGAGCGGTGATCAATAATATACGATATTAAAGACAGGCATCTAATTTCCATTTACGTCCGCATAATTATGTTCTATACATTATATTTATAAATATCATCCAAGGCATTGAGATCATTATATCATGACATCCTTCGTGTTATTCGCCATTGGGTTAGGGTCATTTCATCATAAACTATACTACTCTTATCTTTAAATGGAACGAAACAAAGTTCTTCATTCATAAATTTATGAATCATAGACCTTAAAACATCAAAATACTAAAATAAAGAGATACATAATTTTCAAAATAATATTTGTGTAATATGACTAAATAGAGTCGAGATGAGTATGCCATTCAAAGAGAAACGTCCTACCGTGGAATGTGATAAAACAGTTCCATTTGTTTCGTTGATGCATGTTGCATATCTATAAGGAGCTTCACATGCTCCGATGATTTCGAATGAACGTAATTACAGGAACAATTTTAACGTTGAAAATTGCGCTCAAGTGCTATACAATTACTATAATTTTCTACTCCTCTCGTTAGAAATTTGTTATTATATAGCAACACCTATAAAAACAGGTGTTACAGAAAGTTATATTGTGTATAATAAATGAAGTGGATACAATAAAAAAGAATTGTTTTTATTTTTGAAATTGATAATTATTATAAGCGTTGTTTTGTTTGAGGAATATTTTCAAAAAAATATGTGAAAATGATTCTGAAAACTTGATTATATAGTGACCATGCAAATAAAAAAAAATTATAGTGACCATACAAATAAAAAAAAAGTGCTGCCTACATCCAAAGAAAACTTTTTAGCGGGTTATTTTATAATGATGATCGAAATTGAATGTGATATCGTAGAATGTTATTTGCCGAAAAGAAACTTCTAATAAAAAGGAAATACTTTGTGTGTGCATTTTTTTTACATGACTCTTGTTACAATATTGTTTTCATATTTTTATCACCAACTTTTACTTTGTAATTACTTTTTCTTATCAAGATAAAACATATCTTAACACGAAATCAACAATTTTTTTCACTATGTTGACACTCATACATAGTGCAATCTGATTTTCTTACGGTAAAAATATTTTTAAACCATTTGTTCTTTAAACGAGACAAAAAGCTGAATACATTTAAGGATCGAACGAATTATCTAATATCTAAAGGGCATAGAGAACAAACAATTCAAGTGTAAAACTTTCTTGTATTACGAAAAATTACACACTTGAACGAAATTTAAAAATGGACTGATTAATAATCATTCTCAGACCACAAAAGAGTTGTAATAAACAACCACCAATAAACCCTATTCTTCTTTTCAATCAAATAATGAAGCTATATCTTTCACTTGACAATCTGCCTTCCCCCCTTCAAGGCAAGGAAATGGTGCTATGAGAAAATAAACTTCTTCAAACTTGAACTCTTATTGAAAAATGTTTTCAGCA